>NQII01001230.1:175971-233008 GCA_002778355.1 Clitarchus hookeri
CCGGGAATCGAACCCGGTTCCCCTAGATGTGAGGCGAGTAGTTTCGCCACTATCCCATCGCGGCCCAAATATTTCGTCTCTGTTTACTTGTCGATTCTGTGGCGTCACGTTGCCAATCAGTGCATGGGTACGGCGGCGTCAAAGGAAAAACCTCACTCCTTCACTTCTGTATATACTAACCTCTTCTGTGGCAAAGTTTCGCGCAACGACAGCGCATCAACTAAATATTGCAGTATCGGGAATTTGTACTACGGGAACATGAATAATTTCAATAATTCCTACCTTATGTTAAATGGCTGTGCCCTTTGCAGAGAATAGCCACGATACAAGAGCACAAGTTGGAGTAAATTAATAAGAGTTTGTGTTTTTGTGTTTTGATGCAGTCAATAAATAATAATTTACCCGCAGTTTTCAAGTAAATAAGAACTTTACTAATATTTTTTTTCTAGAAATTTGGCTCGAGCAAAGATCGACAAAGTGTGATATGTTTGAAAGCGATATCTTGAAAGATGGCCGAAAACCCGCCTAAAATCACTCAACATGTGGATGTATATCCTTGCACTCTGCTGCTCCTTGCAATAGGCAGCCGCGTTAAGCCAAGGGCTTATGCGACTCTCTAGGCGGTCATGCAATACAGCCGGTGAAAACGGGACGGCAAATTTCTAATAGCAACAACTGCTTCCAATCTGCGACAAACTGCGACTGAAAGTGTCGTGCGTATTCCTAGTGATTCATTTAGCGTACCGTATTTCAGCTTGCATCTACGAATACTGGCGTACCACCTTTGTGACAGGGTACGACGTTTTTGTGAGCCAACTAGGACAATATTTACTCTCAAACTTACTGTAGTATTAAAAACTAGCAAGGTAATTAAATATTCCACCGCACTTGGTTTAGTTTAAGAAAATGATGTGCATGTCTTGTATTTATTCCGTACTTAAAATGTAACAGTTTTACTGCGTAGAGATTCCTGCTTAATGGCTCCTACATAACGTTACAAAAAAAATTATTTTAATGAAAAAAATAAATTATTTATAAGTTTCCCTGAGAAAACTTTACTTTCATTGTAAGCGTGTACAGTACTGTTACAGCTTTCCGTCAAGGTCAGTGGGCTTAACCAAGTTAGTTAGGGGATAGAGGTCCTAATTAAATAAAAAAGTTAATTATAATTTCTTACTTTTATTTACAGTAACTACAAACGAAATTCTCTACTCAACATCTCACAATATATTGATATCAATTGCTGTTCACAATTAATGACTTCAATAATACAGTTTACAATTACCACAAAGACATTAACGTAGTTAAATAATTCAAAATCAGTACCAATTAACAGTGAATCAAAACTTATTTAGATATGTTACAAATTATATGACCGTATTTGACAGTTCCAATATTTACAATAAAGTCCGTATCACATGGCCATTCTCTCTCACCTCATGTCAGTCCAGAACCCACAAGTAAGTCCGCAATGTTCTAGAGTTCTCCGAGCGCCCTCACGCACAGTAGCCTTCACTCACCGGATATCACGTTCTCTCGTCTATTCAAACAACAAACACCTCGTCTGCCGTCGCCTCACAATCTCCCGTCGTCATCCGCACTTCACTTCTCACTCCGCACTCAGCCAGATGGCCTCCGCCAAAGACTGCTGACAGTCCAGCTCAGTCTCGTATTTATAGGGTCGTGGGCCACCGCCCAGAAATTTCTATAAACGCTGCGTTGCGACGAAGGTCCTAGTTCCCAGAATATTATCGTGCATCCTCTGAATTCATCTACTTCTCCAGCAGGGGTGGGGGAGGAGGTGAAGGAGGAGTGGTTGTGAAGCGAGTCAGGTCATCGCAGTCAAACATTTCATGGCAGCCAAGGGGAGGGGATGGGGTGGGATGGCGACGAGACAGCGAGCGGGTCTGCCTGAGGGTAGGGGAAGGTCGAGGAGGGTCACCCCCCACAGAGCCGGACCGCGCACAACGGAAGCTCGCGGCTGGTGCGTGCTGCAGCGCGTTACAGCGCTATATTGCGTAAAATAATAAAACTTCTATATAGGCAGCTTGCAGGAGTCGTATTATATTTGGTAAATATTTATGAAATATCTGACTTTCTCTCCGCAGCTTCACCTGCGTGTATTACACATTTTCACTTTCATAGGAGACGAATTTCGGAAAACACATAAATTGTTTTTCAGGTATTGATGTAGCAAACATTCTGAGGCAACACGTATAACGGTAACTAATCGGCTTTAAGGAGCTTTTGGGGAATCTTTCGATAACACGTTTTACCCTTCTTTAACCCCTTGGGGGTTGAATAAAAGAAAACTTAAATTAATTTTTGGTGTTTATATAGAACATAATGATAACTCTTCGAGCTACTGAGGAGTTACCTAAAAAAATTTTTTATCCCTTCTTTTTCCATTTTAGGGGTCGAATTTTGAAAAAAAAATTCTAAGTGGGTGCCTGTACCCTAAAGGGAAGCCATCCCTAAGTGTTCTTGCCTTGGTATCCAGCGGTTTGGGCTGTGCATTGACGGGTGTGTATTTGAGTGAGGGAGTCAGTTAGTAGGCACACTTCATTTTATACATGGAGATTTCAGAAAACAGCTCTCTCTTATAATGATACTGTGCATTAATATTATTTTTTTATGTATGCATCATCAAGTCGTTTTTAATCTCGAACTGTTTTAATTACCTATCATCTTGTTCATTTCTCCGTAAAATAATATTTCCTTTTAGTCGAGCCAACAGTTAACATTCACAACGAAAAGTTGTTATTTTATTGTAGGCCCTATATTATTTGTGTAGAACTGAGAGTTGAGAATATTTCGGCTCTAATAAAGATATCTCATGTTGTGAATCCAGGAGATGAAGGAAAATTAGATATTACTTCAGATAACTTGCGAAATTATGCTAGAGGTAGGAGGTACCTAAAATATTAAAGCGCGTTTTTGAAGTTATCTGCGGAGATTATATTTTGGTATAGCATGGTTCTACGTATTTTGCTAAACACCGGTTTAATATAAGTTTTACACTCTTTTGCAGGTTAGTTGGAAGAGGTTTGAATAACAAAATTTTCTATATATTCAGTTGTAGCGCGTAAAACTTAAACCATGTAAAGAGTTTACTTACACAGTAGACAAAGATGAAACGCTAAATGTTAAAGCTAAGAAGAATTTAGTCTTTGACCAGCAGATTAGAATTCAGAGAAATCTGTAAGTTCATATTCGACGCCACAGACACATTTCCCATTTTGTGATGTTGTCTAAGCAGCGAATTACAAAGTGGCCGCAGTGATGGACTCAACAACACTACCGCTAATTAAATGAAGGGATCAAAGTTGTGTTGGGGATACTGGTGGTCTTTTGATTAGTTTCAGTCAGTGTTTCCGTTCCACTGGATTTCATAACGGTTTGCGTTACCAGCCAGTTTCACCCGTTTTACGCGTTAAAAACATAAAACTATAATGAAGTGTCGTATATAGCCAACAAAGTACATACACTGAGACAATTGTTTCATTCAGTCAAGAAAATATTTATTTGCAAGGGGTAAAAAATATATTAGGCTGCTCTCAACAAAATATTTAGCTGAGAAAAAAAACTTTCAAAGCGACACAATTAATTTTGTCAATATAAAATATTTTTACTTGAATAAACGAAACCTCTGTGTTGGGACCAATCAATTAAATTATACTGTAAACAAAATATTTGGTTGAATCAACTGCATACATTTGTTTGGCCACTCATTTGAATGCCTTCGTTCGAAAACACAGCTGAAGTGTTTGTTTGTACTCTTTGTTACAATTAGTACTGTAAAAGTGTTTGTTAGTACATTTATTAATTATAAATTAGTGTATAAACATCAGAATGTAATATGTTCAACAGGAAATTAAAAAGTAATGCTGTAAAATTTGAAATATCTATTTACTCACGTTGTCCAATATTTGATGTATAATTTTGTAAAAACATTTCACAGTTATTAACAGTAACTTTAGCTGAGGTTGTAAGGACATAGACTTAGACGTGAGTGTTTCAATGTTCAATTCTCGGCTGGGCTAGCATTTTATATTAACTGAAACTGTTAAATGTACGTAGAGCCCAACAAATCTTTATTTGCGGCAACCAAATACTAGTTTTGGGTAAACAAATTAGCGCGATCAAATAATATGGTTTCAGCAATATAATATGGCATTTTCCCTGTACAAACAATTCATTTGGTGCACCAAACAAACGTTGTATGATCAACAAAACTTTATCCCAGTGCGCATGCAAACTGCTGTACTGACGTACGGATACGAAGGAAAATAGTTTTCCTAGGAAAGAATATCATTGTAATAGCACAAATACGTCAGATGTTTTTTAAATCATACGTATACATCAGCATATGTAAATAAGAAACTATGCACTTTTTAGTAAAAATAATATTACTTACCGCACTTGCACAAAATCACTATTTTCTTTTTGTACTCAGCGGTGTTGATAGTACGAAATAAGATATTTGTATTTAAAGACTGTTGGCGGTGACGTGATCACTTTTGAAATGAAACTTTGAAAATGTATGTATCACACTGCCGTTAACTAGGTATATAAATGCGACCTTGAACACTGAAATGTGGGTTCCAAGTTAAGTTAGCAAAAATGTACTAAAAAATTTAATCTATCTGATACTTGACGCTACATTTCGAGTATAATATTTAAATTTAAGGCCTTTGCAAGTCAGTGTTTCTTGTTTTATATACATCAACTAATGACTTTGCTCTTCCTTTCTAACAATTCCACCGTGTCACTTGTTTGTAATGGGCCGCGGTGGTGTAGTGGTCAGACTGCCCGCCTCTCACCTAGGCGAACAGGATTCAATTTCCTGCGGTGTCGCTCCCGTATTTTCGCGTATGGGAATCGTACCAAACGATGTCGCTGGTGGGCGGGAGTTACCCTGGGAACTCCCGCCCTTACATTCCTGCGCTGCCCCTGTCTCACCTCGCTTCACCCTCATCAGCTCTCAAAACCTTGATGTCAAGAGCCGCCAAGATATATTCACTCAATCGCTCTCTTGGGTGGCCCACGTCCCACGTCAATGCTAATTTTACACCTGGCAGGGCACAAAATCAGAAGTAATAGTAAAAAGTCCAAAAAAAGGGCTTTCAGAAGTTCTCTATCAACATTGATCAGTTTATAATGTATTATATTTTCTACATACAGTTATACGTTCACTCCTTCATAGGTTTATCAGTGCCGTATTTGAAAGAGCGTAATTCATCTGTCATCCTTTTGATAACGCAGGTAACAATAATCTTATTGGTCAAACGTAAAATAAAATTGTACACGAGGGCGGAAGTACTCGCGGGCAGGAGCGAAGGACTGCGGAAGTCTTGAACACCCCCCCCCCTTCCGCCAGGCAAGACCTCGGGGTTCACGTGACCCCACCCACGAAATCCAGATGTAATTTCACACATGCCCGAGCATTAGCCCCCATGCTCCGTCCGAACATCTAGCCGCGCCGCGCCACCGGCTCGAGTGGATATCTGTCTTTTTTTTTGGGAGGGTAGGAAAAGGGGGTGGTGAAGATCAACCGTAGTTTTCTCTTCTTCAACTCCAACTTTCTTCTGCAGACGAACCTGGATCACTGCGATTTAATCGCGAGAATTCGTTCGTGCTCGTCCACCTTCGCAATGTCGCGCATTTGCTCCGAAGACATGAATTGAGAATATTTAAAGTGTTATGTTTTGTCACTTCCTAGGCAGAGACCCTTAAAACTTTTGGAATCAAACCTTTTAAAAATAACCCAACGTATGAAGTATCTGTTTGATCCTTAATATGTATGTCATGTAGGAAAAGCGTTTTATCCTTGTGTTAACATTAAAGTAACTTATTTTTGGTTCAATAAAATTTTAAATTTTTTTTAACTTTAAATTATAATTTCTATTTTATAACTATTTCGAATAGAAATAGGGAAAAACTAGGTGTTAGTAATGCCCGAAAAAAAATAATTTTTATGAAAAATATTATTTTACTGAGTGCGCATGAATGCGGTGCGTTGTCCCTGTTTGGTATAATTTTCTAGACTTGTTAAGCCTGGTTTACCTGAGGCGGAGGAATATATTGAAAATATTATTATATCTTGTTTATAAGTAGCTGTTATCGAACAAGACTTTGCACAGAGATGTTCATGACTCACTCTCACTATTGTTTACTGTCTATAACTGGTTCAAAATGTATACAAGCTGTGTCTGAGGAACTGCTTCCCAACCATAACAGCAGGACAAAAGAACTACTTTTTTAAATCTTCCGAGCCACCGTATGAATTCGCGAAATACTTGTGCCTCTACCTATAGGCTATGCTCATAGCTTAGAACTATACAGAGAATCGGAGCCCCACTTCATACGTTTTGACCCAGTGTACACATTTGCGAACATAAAACACGTGTAGGACATTTTTGGCGTTTGCTGCACACTACGATGATAAATGACCGACGATCTTACCAGTGGGCATATGGTTCGCAAATCATCTTACTGGTCTACTTCACAACTGGTTCATATAACTGTAGCCGAACATGTACTACACAGCTCATTGGCTGAGACAACGAAAGAACTGCTGTGTTGACTTAAGTACAGCACGCATATTAGAGTTTTTTGTTTGCAACACCTGAAACCGTAAATTAAAATGTGTCTGAAAGGGTTGAAAATTGTTTGGATTCCCCGGATTAATTGTGCTGTAAGAAAGCTCCTTAGTCAAAGAGGTAATTTTGGCATTGAGAATTGATTGCCATTCTGTGAAGAGCTCTCTACAATTTCCTTAGACGAATCTTGTGTATTAAGGCGCTCGTCTACCTAGCACGCAAATTGAGTTGCAGTGCGTTTATAACGCACGTTTTTGTGGAACAAACTATTTCACGTGTACAGTACCTGTTTGTACATGAAAGTAAATAACACTCTACCAGGGTGGAATAAAACTTTCAACAGTTAACGAATATTGCAAACACTACTTCTAAGATCTTCAACATGACCAGAAATGACATTTTCAGGCTTTTAGCTAAAATGTTCTTAGTGAATTCTCGCGAAATTAAAATAAGGCTCAGTATTGAACATTGCTATAGATTTTCCGCCAAACGAAATGGAAGAGTCACCGCTTAAAGTCCCAGAGTTACACGCAGCACGACGACCACACTGCACGTCAGTTTAAAGCCCTGCGTGTAGCGGCGATGGCGTACTTACTACGTGTGGTAGAGTCGCCCTTATTGCTCCCGCGCTTCTTGGTCTTAAATATGGAAAGCAGCTCGAGGTAGGCGAGCCCATTAAGGCACATCGCTGACTGATGTGAATATGGACTCATAAAAACTGATGACAGCAGTGTCGCTTACTGTTCCGGTTATTTAATTTTTTTTTTTGAAGTAACGCAGTTGTCAGTAGTGCATCCACTGAGCTGGAGTCTTAACTTCTAGAACACTGAAAGGCACGAACAGTCGGTTCCACAAAGAGTCCATTTCGCATGATAATTTCTTGCGCTACCGAGCTTGCTCATGTTGTTCGAAGTCATACTACGAGATGACATTTCAACATATGTGAGAATACGATTGCATTGCTCTTTGTAACACATTACGTGTTTTTTCCTACGTGAGTCACCATGGGGGCCCACTTCTTAGTTCACATGGCCGTACCCTCAGTACGCGGCCTTGAGGAAGCAGGGCAGTCCGTGCAAATCCAGGACTCCGCCCAGAGACAGGCAGCAACCATGCGTGATTTGTCAAATACTAAACATTACTAATTTATAAACGCCAGAATTAGAACAGCTGTTAAATCATCGCTGTTATCAGTGACGTTTAAATACCAGCAAGTGAAATATAAAGACAGACTGTGTAAAGCAGCAATGTGTAAACAAACAGTGGCTTATTATCATAGTGCTGCGTGGAATAATCATTAAAAAAAGTGGAAGTGCAAACGTGCAAAATATTTTATTGGTTGACTTTGAACTAAAACAAATACACAGATTTCATAAAAAACTACTGGATCACTGGTAACTGTAAAAAACGTCGATGACGAGGCAGAAAATATAAAAAAAAAAATTGAACATGGTAGATAACCTACATGCTTATATGGAAGATGATGACAAGCATGTTAATAACTATAATATTTGTGGCATTTAATAAGAGAGTAATACAGTTTTCCTCAATAAATTTAATTACCATGAGAAATATAGGAATCTTGTAGGCAGCATCCTAAATTTAAAATAAATAACAAGGGTAGCATGTAAAGTGGTGAGTATGCGAAAAGACATAATGATATGAAAGGCGAACCCGTTGGATATATTAATGACACACTTTGGAGAGACAAGAAGACGGGAGTTTTGCGGAATGGAGGTTCCAAACTATATATGAAAGACTGCGGTCAGTGAACTGCTTAAATATTGCGGCTGATTGACACGTTCACTAGTTGCAAGACAGATGCTGAACACAAGTACAGCGCATGCCAAAAAAATTCCGTCATTTCAACACTTAAACTCTAAAATCTAAGTGCAGCCTAAAAGTTTTATAATAGGTATAACACAGCTCAGAAGTATTCCGTGGCCTTTGAGTAAGTTAAACTGACACATTTTGTTTTATATATGAGTTAAAAATTAACTCCTGTAAATATTTTATATACATTTCAGGATAAAAAGAAATTTAGTTAATGAAATACAATACATTCAGCAAAGGTTTAGACCTTAAGTGATTTTATGCTTGCGTGAAATTCAAAGCAAATATAATATTACGTATTGAATGAAAAATTCTCTTAAGGTAAGTAATGAAAACTTCTTGTACTAAACAAATATGTAGGATCTTCGAAATACATAATTTATATCCCTCTACTACACTTGTGTATTGTTTGTCCTAATTGCTCATTAGTTACATTATTACAGACTAAAGCTCACGATGGATTTTTTTTTCTCTCTTAATGTCTTGCTTAAAAAGGAAACAAAATATTCTGCCTACATTCGCTTTTCATTTCTCTGTTTGTGAGCGAAATGGAACTTCGTTCGTTTATTAACCCAGCATGAAATATTCACGGAAATGTATCACGTTTAGATAAGGGATGAAGGACGGGCTCTTGAAACATCCGCTGCTGCCTCTCGTTGAAAGAGATTTAAACATACATGCATGTACGCATCCGACTTCAGCACGCCCTCACGACTGCATTCCGTTTTCAACGCCATCCGCGGATGCACGCATACAGGGATAATGACGAGTTAGCAGAAAGAATCTTTTGGAAGCGTTAATTGCCTCGTTGTGCACCGGCAGAGGCGCAGGTGCACGAATCTCAACTCTTCTCGCCGTCTGCAAATTAATTTACTCTTTTTTTCTTCTTTCTTTCATTCGTTTCGAAAGGGAGGAAGAACGAAATTGCTCTTCGCGGTTGGAGCGTGGTGTTCTTCGCCTGGTCTGCGCGGGACAAAGGCTGGCGGGGCGCGACCCTGTCTGGGGAGCGAGGCCTCGCCGTGGTCCTGAATAGGGGGTTGGTTGTGGAGGGGTTGAACGGGGATGGGGGTTGTTTCTCACGCGAACCCCGCCACTTACCAAGGGAATCTACTGGCGCGAAGACGGATCACGCATACCTCTTGGAAGATGGGTTGCCCCGCAACGGAAGCACTGGGGCTCGTCACATCTGTGAATAAGAGCGGGTTGGAATCCCCAGCAGGCGAGTGGTGGTGAGGGGTGGTACTCCAAGGGCGGCCTCGTTCTAATGTTATGTAAATAAAAAACTCCTCGCAGACGGGGAGAGGGATAGAGCCTGCCGCGGTAATGAATCCACTAATTTGTTTACGGGACACTCCTGGAACCCCCAGCGAGGGCGCCACTCGCCAAGCCCGGGTTTTAATTAATTCACTCTCAGGATCTCTTAATTAATTTTAACTATGCAACCTCATACGCCCTGGAGGGAAGCCGGCAACTCGGGGCGGACCGGGGGGTGCACCCTACCTTACCGCCCTCGCCGGAACAAACACTTGGGGGTTGCGGGACGCGAGTTACTTAATCCAGCTAATGTTGTTTGCTCTCCTCATTTGCTTTACTTCCTTAATTTTACTGTATTATTTTTTTTGCGAGGCCATAATATTTTATATGCCTGCGGAGAAATGTGTCCGTAACGACCTTGGGAAACCAATATTTCCTGTTATTTGGCCTTATAAATGTAATGTACGGATCGCAATTACTGGTTATGTGTTTACGCTTTGAAGTCTGTAGAGTGTCAAGCGTGACCATTCATCAAGGGAGTTAGTTACGGTGTTGACTGAAACTGAAGTGGATGAAAGCTATTGATTGATAGAGTATTACTATCAACCGAAAATATTTTGGCAGTAATTACCATAAATTCCTAATTAGGGGACACCACGTTTTCCGTGGAGTTGAAAACTAACGGAATAATAAGGCTTGGTTCCACAAGACATAAAAAAAAAAAAAACATTATATAGAATTCAGTAATGAATTGTATTTACTTTGGAAGTGACACAATAGGAAAAAATAACACCTCTGTTATTATTTTTAAGGGTAGGAATAATTAAAAGGCTCCCGGAAAACACTCATGCGATACACATCAAAACATATGGCTACGGCATTTAATGCAGTCTTGCCATGTTAAGCCTACATTTAACTTACCGGATGTCCACTAGCATTATCCGTGACAAACTAATTACTTTTGTATGTATGATATTACATCGCCGTCATCGGAATGTATTACGTATGAACTCTTAAACATCCTGTAATATTAATCTGTTACTGAACATGTGAAATCAAATCAAACGTTGCAAGTGAAAAGATATTATTTTGCCACGTGTCTTAAAATGCATAGCTTTAATGTCAGATATACCCCCAAGATTTTATAATAATTGTAAAAATATATCACTGTTTAAAAAATTCGTTAAATTGTAGTTACTTTATTGCGTGACTAATTATTACTTGCGCGAAGTAATACGTCATTAAATTGAATTTGAAATTTTCGAAAATGACACCAAAAAATTCTGTTCCTACTCAGAACAACCTGATTCAAGAGAAACATGCGTAGGTCCAGTTTGGGAAATTCCATCACACTTGGCGTTTGTTCGCTATGCCGCTCCACAATGCAGGTTGCCAGATTGCGGTCACCACGGTAGCGTCTAATACGTATGCGGCCATCGCTGTAGGACAGGTTGAAGCGGGACTCATCCGAGAACACTACATTTTGCCACTCAGCACGCCAGCGACGGAGTTCACGTACTCACTCGTCAACAACCGGGGACTGTTTACTTGTGCCGCAGGCGACTCGACGACGGTACCGAGTGTGATTTCAAAACTAAGGTCTCTTTCTCTCTCTCTCTCTCTCTCTCTCTCTCTATATATATATATATATATACACGGGAGCAGGAAAATATGTTTCTTATACGTGCTCATACATGGACACTAGTTCAGAATTCTCCGAGAGGCCAACTAAATATACATTATCCAATAAGTACTGCAATATTCCTTATAAACTATCAATGAACAAGTCTGGTGCGTACATTTTACATAACATGTAATACTACCTTTTGTACGCAGCTTTGCCCGCGTGTATTACATGAAGCAGCTGCCTTGACCGAAGTACCACTATGTACATCACATTAGTGGTTGTGCCCTCGGGTGTTAGTACCACCAGTTGCCAGGCGATTTTACTCTGGAGCTGGCTACGTCGAGCTGCTCATGTGACAAGTGGTTCCTCCATCAGATCTCTCCCTGCCACGTTTAGTGACCGTGTTCGCTTTACGAGACCTCGCTTCCTCCGTGGACACACAGTGAAGGACGTGGCCTTGATTACTTCTTTGTGTCAGGCCTTCACTCGGAGAGTGGTACTGTTGCAGCTGTTTAGCGGTAGCATCAATGAAGCACCAACTTGAGGAGTTGCTTGCATGGTGGCAGGCCAGGAGGATAGATGCTGTTGATGAACTCACCAGGGTAATGGACTACATCATCCATTTTTACAACTCTGGTCACAGATTTCTACTCAATAATCACCCCGTCGAACGACTTAAGAAAACTGTGCTATTGCCAATGTCATGTGAGTGGGGCCAATTTTTACAGTTCTAGAAAAGCAGAGCTGTCACAATGTATCCTTCCGACACAGCTGTTCTGCCAAAGAAGATCACAATATATGAGTTCAATAAACATATTTATTTTCGACTTTTCCTCGTGTTTCCTTTCGCGGCACGCAAAACAAAACTGTCATTAGCTGACTTTAGTTGAGTAGTTTATGTGGCATATTATAGCTTATGTGGACATTACAGCTTGTTATATTTTTATAATGGCCATATAAGGCTGCTGGTGCACCGTTTATATTATTATAGGGGTGGGGGAGGAATATCCTTAAGTTTAGCGTCTTTCATGAGACGGCATTGTTTCGCAGTTCTTATTACGAGGAATTATCATTTGCAATTGCATACAGTTTTTATGGAGCAGTGGAAAATTTTACTAGTACGGAAATAAAATTCAGATTATAATAATGTCGAAAGTTTTTACTGCAACGAAAAACAAAACGCAATAGATACGCCGCTGTTCGTAGAGATGCGAAAATTTAATCACACCAGGTAGGCAAACTTTTTACCGAAGTTAATCTTACACGCGTTGAATTTACCATATAGGCCTAAAAAACAAACGTGATTTTTTTAAATATAAAACAGAGTTGAGAGTGCGGTTATTCTAGGACATGCGCATTTCATTAATTTTAATAACTATTTAAAAATACATTACTTGCAAATCACACTCACCGTTTGTAACTCTTAATCGTAATTCCCGAATACGTGTTCTTCTATGGGTTGTTTGTAACTCTGCGCGCGCTTCTCGAGTTATAGGTGATGCCCTTGAAGCACTGCACTTCGCAGGAAAAGGACGCTGATCGGCTGCGTGTAACACTGCCATCTTCTCAAGTCTGTTTGTCTCGAACAGACACTGAAACATGCGAACCTTCGCAGAGTGGTAGTCAGTTAGTGTGGCCAACCTTGAACTTTTCCTATAGGGAGCCGCGACAACAAATATGGAAGGACGTATCACATGACATGGGCCTTCCAAACATCCCTGATACTGTGACCTATAGCTTTCATGTTGTTTAGAGACATTCTGCCCCAATAACTATCCTTATATGAATATCTCCGCAGCAACTCGTGAGTCATGTCGAAAGATCCTTTTGATGCCAGCTGTAACTTCAGTATGCTCCTCTTCTTCTCCTTTCTGACTGTCTTTCTCTCCCTGAAGAAGCATGCGGGCTACTAGGTCCCTTACTGGACTTCTCTCGTCTTGTCTAATTTATCCGCAGAGTGTAAAATTTGGCAGTTCGACTCCTGTATCATTGACATTCTTACTGCAAGGTATTGATTTTCCTTTCGTTCCTTATACATGTTGTTTCCAGTAGTTGTGGCTTCACGGCACATTGGATTAACAGTACAGTTTCTGCCATATTACACTGTTGATGATGCTGTACTCTGGTCCATTTCATGATGGGCGGCATTGGATGTGTAGTATGAAAAATGCGGGTTGCCTAACATGGGGAGGGGGTGTCACAGACAGTGTTGTAAGTAAGTGGGTCCTGGGCCTGACTGCAACCCATGACATTTGTATGTCATTAGAAGAATTTTGTGGAGTTAATGTTTCCTCCAGTGAGGAGCACAAAGATTTCAGGGAAGCTCGTAAAGCTAGAGGTGCCGCATACATTGCTATGGTCTCATTTTTGTTTGAAAGTCATTCCCCATTCCCCGTAATAGACGAAATCATTTCAATAACTACTGGGGTCGTGGGAAACAACACAATCACATGCTATGATGCTCTAGCATTTGGCAAGCACGTAATGGCCAAAATGGTTGGTAAACCTGTTACTTTCAAGAAAATATCGAGTACTCCCTCTGGCCAGCATGACTTGTTCTGTTGAAATTCACGATCATAAAGTAGTAGTTGGCCTTTTCCTTGTTTTACAGAGGATATTTATTAGTAAAATACCGATGGCGACTTTAAGACATGCATGCAGCAGGAGTCGGCTCCATTTCCGTTATCCCTCTTCGGTGAGGCTCAAATTCTGAAAGCAAGAAATCTGCGCTATATTATATATTTGAAGCAAAATAACTTAATGTTGATCTCCACAACTTCGAAATAGTTGTGGATGGTGGATTCCTCTTACAGATAGTCGCATGGTCAAGAGGTTCCACAGGTTAAACTATTTGCCAAAGCTATATCAATTGAGTCCTCAAATATTACTCCGGTAAAAGTTGTACTGTTGTTTTTAATGGCTACTCCAGCACAGCGAACAGTACCAAAGACGTTGAGCAGAGCCGAAGATATCGACTCAAGTAGTCTGTGGACATACACTATGGTGAGGACACAGAGATCACCATCAAGCAAAACTACTTCCTTTGCAATGAAAACAATAAATCAAGACTGATTTCGATGCTATCAGTCAGACTTCATGACAGTGGGTTTGAACGTTGTGCTACATCTGACGATACTGACACATTAATTGTTACAACTGCCTTTGACAAATCCATGGTCAGTGACAATTCAGCAGTTATTGGCGAAGATGTTGACCTGGCAGTATGATGCTGATGTATTCAACAGTTCCACACCTTCCCACAAGGCTGTAGAGAAGCAGGCAACAGATGTTTCCTGAAATTGTAAGGAGCACCTGCTAAAGAAACCTCCTTCAACTTTCACTGCTACCATTCATAAAAAAATCTGTATCCTATGCCAAACCAGATATTTCTGTGCTGCTACTAACAGAAGGAGCGGCCAAAGAGCACTCCTTCCGGGTTTACCACCAGGTGCAGCTATGACTAGGGAATGAACTACCTCCCGAACTTGGGGATGAGGGTACAAACATAATCGCCTCATGCCAGTGACAACAGAAGACCACATGACACCCGATTCTATTCTAAATGTCATAGTCTGCAAGTGTACCATGGCTGTGGAGGGGGGGNGGTGTAGAAAACGTGCAATGGATTACACCCCATTTGCCACAACTGTCATTGTAAGTGCCTAAATAGTATGAGTGTAACTCTGGAAGAAGCCAACGAGGAATTCGACGTCTTGGAACTTCTTCTTGAGGCCACTGATGAGAATGTGAATCCAGAACCATCTATATCGGCTGTTGATAAACCAGTCTCAAAACCCTCTCACCGGAGGAAAAACCAAAGAATAGTGTAAAACAAATGTACTATAAATCCAATTTGCATCACCAATTTCAATTTGAATTTCAATGAAGATGTATACAATGAATCAATAATGTTAAATCAATATTGTAATATATTAATAATTTCTTTGCTAATTGGTTATTTCACCATATTTATCACATTCTCCTACCCTTTTATTTTTCTTATGAACTCTCTTTCGAAAAAAACCGCCGTTTTATAAATTATGAGCTTATTTGTAAGGCTGTAGAGCAGCCTTAATGCAGCAAGCAGCGAAAATGTACAATATTCACATCCGATTATCTCGGAAACTATTAGAGATATGAAACAAGTGAATGAAATATTTCTTGTGTATTATTTTGTGAGCTTCAGTTTTGTCACAACAAATTTTGAGCTGCGGCCAAACGTTTTCGAAATATTTACGAAAAACCGTAAAACCGTAAATATTTTTCAATATGGCGGATAGAGCTCACCTCTGATTCATCGGGATCTTTGATACAATCGACACTAGATAACTGTCAATAAGTGTGCCAAGTTTCAAAACTGTCGTATTTGTTTCACTTGAGAAACCTATTTTGACTGGCCTAATTGGCCAGTCCGCCGCTAAAGACTCAATATTCCTGCGAGGCGCGCCAGGCGTACTTCTTGCATATGGCACAGGTCGGTCAAAGACACAGTTACTTGAAGTTCAGTCTGCCGTGAGATAATAACGCGAATTTTGAGGTCTCTAGCCACGCGCTAACGTAGTGTGGCATTATGAGCAGCGGCCGTTAACAAAAGTGGAGGAAAGAAAATGGCCTTAAACGATTTTAATTACTGTTCTCGGCAGCATCTTCACGTTGCCTTTAAGTAAGCAGCTTTACTTTCAAATGAAATGTCTGCTTCTAGATATTTCAGAGCTCGTCAGTATCATATTTTATTTTTAAGTTGAGTGATGTGCATGGGTTGGTGCACTCAGCGACAGTGTTCGTGATAACTGATGGTAAATGTCCCAACTGCATAAACCACGTGGTTCAACAAACACAGAAGGCAGGTTGATGAACTGGACGGCACATAAAACTGTAGAGGATTTATATACTGCAGAGATCTCTACAGAAAAATCTATTGATTTCAGCTTGGGCATCAATCTCCCATCGGAAAGCTACTACAATTGTAAATAAGTAATCACGGAAACCATTTGATAACGTGAGGTATAGTTATAAGAGAAAATTTATGTAGAAACATATTAATTTAGTTACCGCAGATACCATTTTTTTTTTAGTTCCAGGCGGAATGATATGGCTCTGTTTGTTTACAGCGATATAGCCGTACACTCATTTGCGAGTGTTTAACAGTAACTATGGTAGCCTGACTGACAAATAAACTACCCTAAAATTAATTATACATATACTGAACTTTAAAATTGAATAAAATTGAATTTTATTGCAATTATTTTATTGTGGCCTTAGTGTAATAGAATAAAAGTCTGACTTCTGTGGTCTATTTCCTCTTATTACAGGTAATTATGAGATAAACTTACAAAAGATGGAAGATATTTGAGGGTGAAGCGAGGTGTGTAGGGAGCAGAGCCGGAATGCTAGGGTAGGGGAAACGGGAGATCCCCGAGAAAATCCACCGACCAGCGACATCGTCCAGCACGATTCCGACTTGAAAAAGTCCGGGAGTGTCCCCGCTGGGAACCGAGCCCGGTTCGCCAAGGTGGAAGGCGCGTAATCTGACCACTAAACCACCGCAGCCTCCCAGACAAGAGATACTTCACATAATAAATATATTAAACATAACTTTCAATAAAGATATAAAATGTATGTTAAGATGTTATTTTATTTTAATAATTTATTATTTTTATATATATTACATTTATACTATTGTATGCATCATTGGATTGCAATTGAAACATTTACATATGAAATATTTTCCATAGTTATTTTATCGTATAATTAGCTTCGACAAAGGCGCTAGTCTAAGGAAATTTCAGAGTTAAATTCAAAGATAAGAGTTTTAAGGATAAAAAAAAATATTTTGTTTTAATAATTTTTCTATAATAGTCCTTTTAATACGTAAAAAAGTAAAAATAAGAAACCTTACTTTCGTGTCTGCTATTATTTTTCGCTGGACAGTTTTTGTGTACTGGTTTTGATTATCGCTATATATGTGTATTTGAATGATTCTTCTCTACATCCTGTAAAAGAGGTTGGAATAGGGAATGTGAATCCGAGGATCAGGATCTGGAGTAAGTGTCCTTAGTGAGCTGATCACCGGCCTCACTGTACACTTCACTTGTCACTTGTCACTTGTTACTTGTCCGTGTTCAAAATATTGTAATTGTTCATGACAAGACCGGGCACCGTTCCGGTTTCTTGTGTTTCGAGAATCGCACAACTTCGAATTTGATATTGACACCATAACGAACTAAATCTGAAATAACTGCACGGCATATTGAAATTGAACGCAATCAACTCCCTCTACAAATTATTGAAAAATAAAGTAACATTCTTTATTTCCGCCATCGTCAAGTAAAATATTTTGTGAATTTTGTGAAAAGTTAAGAAAATAATTTTTATCATGTTTGGCAGTACTATCTGAAATTTTCTTCTAAAGGCAGTCCTACATATAATGTCGGAGAAACGCAGGCATGTCAAATTACTGCATTAAATATGGATATTTTGCCAAAGTTTGCACGCATGTCTTATTGTTTCCGATCTCTCGCAGTGTTGAACATAAGTTGTTCATCTGAAAATGTTAAGTTATTTCAAATACTGATTTTGACATGTTTATGTCGGCCAGATTGGTTTGTCTTGTATTCTTAACAAATGCCAGATTGAATGCTAGAAAATAACAGTTCATTAGGCCTATTAGAAAGCTCACTGTCTCCGCGATACCGCTTCGGTCACCTCGTTTTGCTCGATACCGGCATCAGGTATCTTCTCATTGCCCATTGCCATTTGGTTATTCGCAAGCTGAATAAATTCGTTTTTACGTCACCTATCTTACTTACATAAGTAATCTTTTACGTTCTGTTCCCTAAACGGTCCAAAATTTGTATGAACAGTTCGTTGCTGATATGCGTCAGAATAGCGGGCAGCATCGCTGGCTTCGCACGTTCCTGCACGAGTCTCTTTAGCATGCCTGAGAGCATGCGGACTCAAGAATTTTTTTTTTTTTTTCGCAATCCAAGCACAGCGATACGGGCGACAATTACACGCAAGACCGGCGTCACGTCGCCCCTACGCGCGAGGCGCTGAACCTGGGTGCAGTGCTTCCGCTGTTACGCTTTCCTGTGCAAATGAGACTCGTAACCGTAGGATTTTATTAATCGTGATAAAAGCCCGTGAATAAAACTACGACTGCACCGTTTAATATTTCTCCTATCTATTAAGGAAACTGCGCAAGACGGGTAGTTATTTTCAACAAAGAAGAGTTCACTGTTTAAGAGAATTTCCCTTCATTTCGAGCGTTGCTATATGTCGCCTGGGGCGTAACCGAGTTCATGACAGTTGGATGCCTTGAAAAAAATTAAAACAATTGTATTTAATATTGAAATTTTTATACTATAGTATCAGAATACACACATCTATTATTTACAACATTAACCTGTATATGTAAACTATTAAAAGTTATTGTTTTTTATCAGTGAGAGCAATATTAAATGTCCATCCAAATTAAATTAAAATAAATCATTATCGCTGTCTTTATATTAGCTGCACGCACTTAATCCTCACTTACTAGTTACGCATATACGGTCAAAAGTTCATTTACATACATTAACATCATTCCAAATTTCAGTCACTGAAGCGTCCATTCCCACTTTCCCACAGTCCAGCTTCTCTCTCTCTCTCTCTCTCTCTCTCTCACTACTCTACTCTCACAGAGACTAGAATCGCTGCTCACTGCGTTCGTCGCTTCTTATATACCCAACCTGACCTGGCCTAGAGTGTTCTTCACACCTTGAGTCACCATGGGAGGGGGGTGGGGGGGATTGATGACCGAAAAACTCGCGCAACGACTATCGAAGTCATTAAATCATACAAGGGCGGGAGTGGAGTCATTCCCGATAGCCTTATCGTGGCACGTGTCAGTGCAATCGCCGTCAGCTTCCTTCTCATGTCACCGGCGATATTCCTGGGGAGGTAGGGCACAATGGCGAAAGGACGTATGCAACAGTGTGTAGAATAAACTATTCAGTGAACAAATGCCCGCTAACCGTGCAACGATCTCGGGCGAAGGGTTTCGAAACGATCCTATAACGGCAAATTTGTGTGCGGTCGGTACTTACAGGATATGAAGTGATGAGATCAGTGTGAGTGAGCTGCCGGTCTGTAATTCTCTCCCATTGGAGGTCCAAACGTGGCTACCCCCTCTTCCTCTCTCCGCCTGCCGCTCGTTTAAGGCCACTGATCGATGAGTCAGGTCTCAGTAGGGACAACAAAATTTCGTGTTTTAACTCATTGAGCGTTGCTAACGTAATATTACGTCGCCTGAACTTAATCCGCAAAGACCCAGTGTACACAAAAATGTACATTAAGCACGGGTAGGTAATTTTTGGTCTGTACTGCACACTGCGATACTCAATTACGTATGTTCTTCAATGTGTAAATTATTCGCAAACCGTCCTGCTGGCCTAGGTCATAATTTATTCATATACTGTAACTGCAGCCGAACATATAGCCAACATTTCATTGGCTGTGACAACGAAACAAGCGCTGTGTCGACTTAAGTACCACACGCATCATAAAATGTTTTGTTTGCAACACCTGGAACCGTAAATTGAAGTGGGCCTGAAAGGGTTAACTGAGTGGTTTGGAACTTGCAGTAACATTACGACATCCGTACTCTCTTTGATACGGGCGAAGAAATATTACTTGGCCAACAGTGTTCATGAGGTCCTCTGCAGCGGAATATTGCGTCAGCACCTCTCAAAGTGCAAATTGCTCAAATTAACAGGATGTGGTGTTGATTATTCTATACAGGGACGAGTATTTGATAAGAACACTTCCAACTCGGCATTACACTGGCAGCGAGACGTCCAGCAATGAACGTTGTACAGTATGGTAAGCATATCCAGCTTTGTATAAACCAATAGGAGTGGTTGTAAATGGGACAACAAATATCAACATATCTGATGCAGCCGTGAATATCAGAGATTCACGCGTAGCTTGTTAATTTTCTGTAAATCTGCAACACACTTAAAGTGTTCGAAGTGCCTACGGTATAAACACCATTGTACGTAGCATTTTAGAGTATCAGCTTTCTGCTAATTGGCTGCCGCCCCAGTGTGCAGAGAGTTTTACCTCAGACCAGGTGGCACGGGATTCGGAGTTTGTTTCCCTGCTGGTCTATTATTAGCTCAGAGTTCACCTGGACGTGTCTAGTTACCCGTGATACTATTGCAAACATAACAAAAATTAACATGTGTTTGAAATATTGCGTGTCCTATAATGAATTCGCGGAATTCCCCGGTCCCTAGATAAAGTCTATTTGCGGATTATTCGCACTTTTTGAAACAAAACAATTTAAAAATTACCCCATCAATGATGGTCTTTGTTGTTTCTTTAATGCATCATGTATCACAAGCTTTTATACTTCTGTTATCATAAAGGTACATCATTGTTGGTAAAATTTACATGTACTTATATTTAATTTATGTATTATAATATTTCATTTATAATTACCATGAATGAAAATAGGGAGGAAATAGGTGTGTTGGTAATGCCCAGTAAGAAGTAGTTTGTATGCAAAATATTATTAAACTGGGTGCGTACTGATGTGGTGCGTTAAGCACTTTGGCGTAATTTTCTAGACTCTTTTAAGATTTGTTTGCACGAGGCGGAGGAACATCCTGGAAGTTTGTAGTAGCTTTGAATGGATTAAACGAGACGATCGTAGTGGCTGGCAGTGCTCGCTGATTGGAGCAACCCTCGTCTTGGGAGAACTATTGTTGGCACAGGACAGTTTCAGGAAAACCCGGGGAGGTATGCAGTTCCCTAACTACTAGCCGGAGGTATGTGATGTCGTCTGCAAACATCGATCACACGTTTGGAGCTTGTCGCCGTCGTGCTGAAGCAAGTTCCTGCCAGGGACGTCGTCGCCGATCACGAACAGTACCTCGAAGAGCAGAACGTGTGGCCGTCGCTCTACACGCGCGTGTTTTGTTTCCCTGTCTCCGAGCTGGTGCGTGTCTCGGACACTCGCTGACACAAACACGCCGCATAGTCGACAAACACACAAGCTGTTCCGGTCACGTGACAGCACACTGTGAAAATGTTTTTGTACTTTTGCAAGAGAAATCTTTGGAAACCCAATTGCCAAGAAAATCCGGCGCAGAACTACAAGCAGTTTTTCTTGTCAAATCTACGAAACGTGTATTTGAAAAATTACAAATAAAGGCTTGTATTACTACTTACACTATTGAGAAGTGGACTTAAAATAATTTTTTTTTCTGGAAAATAAATTTGGTTAATTAATAACAGAGAATAAGCACAAAAGTATTTCAAAATATAATTCACGAAAAAAAAAAAACTGTGTTTAGTATACAATTCGCCAGCACCAGGACTAGAAACCATATCCCCCACAATTTTGTCCCACACCCATAATCACAAAACCAACTTGACTTGTGGTAAATTTTAAAGTGAATACAAAACAAAATTATGGAGTTATTCGTTTAAGAAGAACGAATTTATTTAATTTTAAGAGTTCTGTGTAGATATGGAACGTTTACATTAAAAGTTAATGAAGCATAGCGTCGCGTGTTTTTTAAATTATCCTTTTATTATAATTGTGATGTTTTAAGTGTTTTACTGTATTCAAACTTTGCAATACATTTCTTTTTGCGCGCAACAACACTTTGAACCACTCCTAGATTTCACGCGAACAGCTATATACAGTTTTACGTTGTTGAGAGTCCGCCATTTTTTTAGAGCTCATGGAAACGGGTCAGAATAATACAGACATTTCTTGAAATCTATTTGTAACGTGGCTCTTGTAGTTTTACAAACTATTAATTTAAAAAGATAGATTTTTGTACTTTTAACAACATTTACAAAATTACAAACAATTCATCAGCAAATAATCCACACTTTTTTACAGTGTATCCTTTTTCTGATTGACTGCACGAGGCTCTGCGAACAGGCGTTGTGTTTGATTGGCTACTGCGTGTTGTGGAAGGTTCCCTGTTGTGTTGGCTTGGTTACCGTCTGGCGAGTACGTTACCAGCCTGGTTGCCGAACGACTTGCTTAACATGTTGATGGTCAGTGACGCCATTTTGCAGACGTATGCAGCTGGAGTTCATGGTATAAGCGGCTGTTAAGTCTCTGTATTGTTAACTACTCTATGATCGGACCACGAGGCTGAAATGGGGCTGGGGTGGAAGTGGAGAAAATAATAACAGTTTTGCGGTATTCACCATCAAAACATTTCTCAGTAAATGACACGGTCAGTTACAGACGGAACCGGAAACAGTAATTGTCAGTTCGGTAGGTAGGTAGGACTGAACGTCTCGTTTCAGCAGCGAGGCCGTTAATGATGGAACAAGTTACTCAGAGAAGCAGGAGCAGTTAACGAATCGGTTATGGCCCGCTTGTAATAAGGAACTATACCAGTATTCGCCTGGAGTGATTTCGGGAAACTATACAAAGTCGCACCGGGTTTTGAGCCCAGCTTCTCCCGAATGCGGGTCCAAAGGTTTATCACAGAGTCACCTTGATGGTATTCTGATGGATGTATAAAGAAAATGAAAGGAAAGCTACTTTCCGATGCAAATGTCTCTTTTTTTTATTTTTCGGACGTGTTCCTTTTATCAGAAATTTGACCTTACTGACTAAGTGAAAGATCAACCTTAGCGCATATCTTAACATTGAAATTTTTTTTCTGATGTACGTCGCAAACCGTGTGTTTTCCATATTAATGAAAAGGAATGTTACCTAAAAATTATCATATCATTAAAGTTGTGTATTTTTTGATTAGCTATCTTTTCTTCTTTCAGTTACCTACCGGTTCTCTTGTAACATTGGGAAGACTGCGAAATCGCTGTTGTAAACAACATGTCATAATTTTACCGTGAGGCATCCAAGTTATTGTTAACAGAAGTACGAGCTTTGTTAATACGAATGATATTTAATGAAGTTAACAGTTACTGAGTCAGTCAGGCAGTTTAGGTTTGGCCAGTTTGTTGTCCGGAAGTTTTATTTCCATATATCAAATGCGTTAACTCCCTTTGCTTGCAAATATTTACCAAAAAAAATATTGGCTTCAAAATAAACGGGAAAACCCTACGAACGTCGTGCAAGATTTTAGCTCAGGCTTTCCAGCCGTCCCAAGACATTTTCATTACGACATCGGGAAATATATTTCCGTGTTCCGCCGCCCATAAATGAATTCATAACGTTTTCGAAGAATTTATTTTACGGACCGTTTATCTTGGCAGCGTGCCGCCCCACGCAGAGGGATGAGTAATGGCGCCGCGGGCCTAAATCTGGCGTAAAGTTGTGTAAAAGCTTTTCTGCAGTTGCCAATCTGGCGCGGAAGCAAGTGTTGTGCAGGATGTTGGCGGTGAGACGGGAAAATGAAGTGTGAAACGTCATGGAATCTTTCACACTGGAAGCAGCCGATACAAAATATTGTTGCATCCGGAGACACGTTATTAATTATGTAGAAAGAAAGTTTATTAAAAGGTAATATTGTTACACAAAAACCATTGGCGCCGACTTCTTGTTTTCAGAAAGTGCGGAAATCTTTAATGTTTTGTGACAGTACCCATGTTCATTAAAAATAATTTTTCTCTCTCTCTCTTTCTCTTCCTCTCCCTTTCCCTCCCTTCTCCTTCACCTTCTATCTCATACTGTGCGTTGTGCGTGAGGTGATCAGGCCTTAGCTGAACGGCCTGCCTGATCACACCTTCAAACATTAAACCAGGACACGTACGTGATTGCAATTACTGTACACCTCACGAAGGACCGTTGCAGAAATCCCCTCCACCGGCCAGTAAACGGGACCGAAAATATTTAACAACGCAGCCAATATAGGCCAGCATAACTTTCGGACTGGCGTCTTTTGTAGTCGACCCAACCCTGGAGGGCTACGTCACACTGTTTGCTGGAAAGTGAAGGGGCTGCTAACAAGGACCCCCCCCCCCNACTCGGCGCCTATAATCAAAAATGCGTAAAATCCTCTTCTTTAATGCTTTTTTTTTTTACAAGTTTGGCTTAGTAGAAGACGCCATACAACTATCGTAGGCTGCTTTCGAATGTCTTTGCAACAAAGCTAATTTTAATCGAATAAATCTGTTTGAGAAATTTTGGACTCGGTGCTTGCAAATAACTGTGCGTGTGTGTATACATAAATATAGCTCTTCATATTTCTTGTCTGCAGATTTTTACGTAAATACATTTTTCGAATGTAAAAATTATGGTCGTAAGGGAACAAGTTTTATGTACAGAGGTATATATACTACCTGTTTTAAGATGAATAAATTATTCAGGTATGTATGATTTCGTAAAACTGAATAAGAGTAGTAGTATTTTTCTAAATGTTGGTGCGTGTTGTAAGAAGCTACAACGATCACAAAACTGGCAGTCGCGCAGCACATCCGTTCTTCTGATGACGTGAATATGTGACATTTGTTATTGTCGCGCCGGCCTGCTCACTTCTATCGATTGTCCACGAGGAGGGTTCACAAATGAAAAGCTGCCAGGTGAGGAGTGTCCCTTGTAATACATGTCAGAAGCCTCCACGTCACGCCCAGCCCTAAGGAAGATTTGCGATGGCGAACAGCGTAAACAAGCATATCGCGTGTTCTGTCTACTGAGAAGTTTTGGCGGTCACTAAAGGCTTTTATTATTGCAAACTTCTCAGAATAGATACAGAATTGTCACTGTAGCTTAATACAACAGCTTTGCATAATAACGCATATCTTCAACAGAAGGCTTCTTACAGAGATTTTCGCTGACTTTCAAACTTTTCAGCAAACACATTTGTGTTTCAATATCCAAGTTTATGAACTGGCAATAAAATATCAACTTTCATCTCTTTCCTGAAAAAGTGTTTACACGAAAATACTCAATAGCTTTTTAAAAATTAGGCAAGACACAACTGCTTACAATGAGTAGGAAACCCCTGAACATGATTGTGTGTCACTTGTTGGAGTCGCTTTATTACACCATGAACTTCGTTGATATCGCCAACACGCAATGAGCGGACGTCGTAATTCCACTTATATTCACGAGAAAACCCTCAATAAGTTCCCAATTCCGTTACTCAAAAGGATAATTACTTTAATTTTTTACTCGCTGGTGTGTCCTGGAAGGGAGAATGCACCCTCCGTAGATGTCTACTTGCCAGTTTCTCGCGACTGAGCACTTAACAATTCAGTTCGCAGCCGAGTTGCAAAAGACTGGATATGCCGTACAATGGGATTCCAATGGAGCGCAATACCTAAAATATTATAAAGTATAATCATACTACTATAATTGTTATAAAACTACTATTTATGTCGCGTATGACAGAAGAAAGTATATAGTTTGTAACACTGTAAAATATTTTGCTACAAAATATAAAATCCGATTTTTTTTAAGCAATTGAAAAGTTTATATATAAATTAAAATTTAAATATATATATATGTTTAGTTATGGATGCTTCCGAAGCACATTTTACAAGAAATACCTCGTCAAATAGGGTTATAATGATATATGTAGTTATATAAATGAAAATACAAATTGTCCTGATATATGATTGCTGCTCTGCATGGCTTCCCTTTCCCTGCCCCGCTTGAGCGAGGAATTAGTGTGCCTAGGACACAGTGGTAACCCGAGGAGCACGCGGAGATTTACAAAGGCGAGCCGTCGCGTGTGCCAGATAAGCCTATCGGAACTAGCTCGCTCCTGACCTTTGTAAGAATGTTCCAGTCAATACCCTAGTCTCTCTTAGCATGACTCTGAAGGCGGGGTACCTTCTGTATCGGGCCAGCGAGACTATATAAGCCGCGATGGGCCTACGAGTCGACAGTCTAGAAATTGGGTGATTGGACTGGTGGGTGAAGACAGCGAAGCGATGAGCCAGCAGAGGGACGAGTGGCGGCGACAGTAACATGGAAGAAGTTGCGAGCTCCGGTACAGAGGAGAGTGAGGGTGACAGGCAAGACTATTGAACTGGATGCCTGAGTATCAGACATGTAGAATGTGGCAATGGACAGATTAAACATGTGCAAACAATGAGAGTGACTTAAGTGACTGTAACCAATATAGAGACATTGCAAAGGACTTAAATTATAATGTATATAGACATTAAATATTGCGCTCACTGCGAACAGTGGCAATGGGTAGTTTGACGTTGTACGCAATAGCTATGAGAATTAATTATAAATAAACTTTGTTCTTTCATTTTTACTGAAACCTCTATCATTACAATCTCGGATACTCCTCTAACGTCTTGTAACGATACTTATGTTACTATATATTATTAATAAATTATTTTCTGTGCATTAGTTCCAGCTGTAATAAAAATCGTATTTGTACAAAAATAAATGTGCATCAATTCAATTTTTAAAATATTTGTAAGATTTATAGCTAATATTTCATTACAATTAACTTGAGTAATTTGTATGATAATCTTTCCTTATGGTGTTATTATTTAATATCTTTTTTTTTGAGGCATTTAATACAGAATACCCTTAAATTTTGACAGAAAATTGGTTCTTAATTATTGCCTTCTTAAAAAGTTCAAATAGAAATTTATAGAAAAATATTTTGTACTGTTACAAAATACATACATTTAAATTTTTCATTCACATTTAACATAAATCGTACTTCGATGTTAACCCCGGTAGTTAGTTGTACTACTTTGTAAATATTTCTGCATTTTGTAGAGTCGGGTAGAGTGCTGCCTAGGAAAGCACACTCCTCCTTCCTTAACAACAAACTACATACTTTGCAGCGAGGACACCGCAACTGTATGTAGAATTCACCTGGAAGATATTAAAAAGTGTTTGATTCCCAAAAAAAAAAAATTATTATTTTAATTGTACCAAACATTGTTAAGCTTCTTCTCATTGTATCAATGTAATGAGATTTTTCTTAAATTAAATACATTTACACTTCATATTTTTTAAATAACTTGATGTCTGTCGAATTTTTGTTTCTGTTTTTGCTGCAGCAATTATAATAAATACTAAGTTATGCAAATAAAAACATTCACAACATAAACATATCCCACGAGCTACTGCGTGGCAACAAATACATTTTCTTATATATTTAAACATTAAAAAAATATGCAAATGTTTTTATATTTAACCTTTACATATTATTTATATATTGTATGTTATTTTGTGATTACATACGTGTAATGTGGTAGTCCACAGTATTAGTTAATTTTGTAATTTTGTTATTTTTACCACTTAACTAGTATTTGTTTTTACGGCTGCAGCAAAACCGAAATTTTTTTATTTAACGTCAAATTATTAAAAAAATGTTAAGTGTTTAGTTTATTATTCTAGGAAATTGACATCACGTACAATGCGTACAAGTTGAAAAGTGTTTCATACAAAAAATAAGTAATTTATTTCTTGGTATCTGACCCCAATAAGATCTCTGATGGAAATCTGGGCTGCTTATTAAATTTTATATGGAAAAATATGATAACTGTGTTACATTAAATTATTTATTTCCATTACTACATATACACATTCCCTTAAATTTAAGTAACGTATTTTTTTGTGATGTTCTTACATTGTCAGTCTTCCCGAGCGGTGGCGAGAGAACTGAAATAACCAATCAAATTAATAAGGAGGGGAGGGTTAACGAATTCATCCAGCAAGCACATGTATGAAGTCTTACCTCTTTCCCTGTATGGAAACATACACTTATTATTTAGTTTCCTTGTATGCTATGCTCTCTAATGAAGCTTATGAACGAACCAAGTCGAAAGTAATGTAGGTAAATCTGCATAAATGTGGTAAACTGTAGGTTGTAATCCTACGAGTTGCTTGTCTGTACGAAACAATCGAAGAATTCAGTGTCAGACATCGCAAGTTAGTAATTTACGCCACATCGTTTTTTCCAACCATGTACTATTCCAAAAAGTTTCCTTATGACAAATGTGTGCCTGTGTATTGCCTATGTGTAATATATACATATATATCGAGTTAAAATATTTAAAAATAACTCAGGGAAATTTATGAGCCCTATATCATTTTTATGTATAGTTATTTTTGTTATGATTTAAAAAATTAATTTTGTGACAGTTGGAAAATTGTTAACCAAGAAGTCAAACAAGAGTGGCATTAATACCCTAAGTTTGTTGTTTACAATCCTTATATGTGTTCTGAATATCACAGTAAACTGGTAATATATATCACAGTAAACATTTAGATAATTGTAATAAGGAATAATCTAAAGCGAAATATCTTCTCGGGGAACGTGTCTGTGGTAGAACATACCTGGGGTTGTTAGTTTAGTGACGTCATGACTTGCGAAGTGGTAACGAAGAAACCAATGAAAATAATATGACTTGTTATTATATATCAAATAAATAAACTAGCCATTACAGTGTCAATTTAAATATTTCAGTATCTAGCCATTTTAAATGTTATATGAAATAAATAAACAGCTGGACATGTTTAATTTTTGTTGTTACGTGTAAAAATAATAATTCGATTAAGCTATATTATGTGTATGATATCGCATATTGTAAAATAGGTAAAAAAAAAATTTTTTTTTTCTTTTGCTATAGTCTATTAATTAAAAACAGATATGGTCACTTGAGCAAAAGATCGAGTATAAAGTCGTTATTCACTATATGGAGACCTCGAGATGACCTCTACTGCAAAAGGAGTAAACTAATATGTTATACAGCATATATTACATATGTTCTACATCGTGTACATAAAATTTCATGCAAATTATATACCAAAAATTCGTAGTTTTTTTATGACCGAGAGTCTACACGGCAGCCATTCACATAATACCGCGAAATATAAGGGTTTATATTGTTTATTAACATAATTCAATAATAAATATTTTATTAAGTAATTCATATATTTGCTAGTGTTTGATATTTCATTCTTTGAGAGGCTCAAACTGGGAGAGAAGGCATTGCAAAGAGTAAATTTCCTAAAACTATCGTAGTAAAATAAATAGCAAAATATGAAAAAATTGAACTACACATTTTAATTAATTTCTTGTATGCCAATGGACTTCAAATTGTATACTTCGAGGTAGAATGTTAGAATACAAAAACTGGATACTAGTTTTCGACAATGATTTAAGAATATTTTTGGAAACTTAAGGAATTCGCTAATCGGGTGATTTCCGGGTAGTATATGTCACACAGAAATGGCAGATAAACAACAGCTGATACAAATGTTTTTCAAGTAGAATTTTTCCACGAGTATTTTAAATTTCTTTTTAATTTGTTTAGAAATTTTTATTGCCATCGCGAATGATTGGGAATTAGCAAGGATTAACGTCAATGATTAATATAAATATCATATTTATGTGTGGTTTCCATAAAAACTAAATTAAAGATTTGGGAAACATACCATTTTGTTATAACTTCACGTTCTTAATAACTCGCTTTCAAAGATTATAAAGCCTACTCGTTAACTATGAACTTGTGGTCACACATGTGAAACACATTTCAAAAATCTGAAAATTTTGTCACAGAGGCAGTATTTATTTTGATTAATCCTCATCTGGCAGTTACGTTGCAATAAAAATGTAAATATTTTTTTCGGGATTTATTAAATACGGTTTTCAAGTACACTTTGTAAAATAAAACTGTATGTTAAATCCACCAAATAATTTTTGTACAGTTATCCTAATGATTTAAATACAGTATTCTCATTTTTTTAATTAACGAAGTTGTTAAATTATTTTTTAAGAAACTTCGCAAATTAATTAGTATGCATATTTGTGCTACTACACGTAATGTCAACGAGTATTTCTACCTATCTATTTATTTAGGGGACTCCATATTTTTTTATTTATTTTGCAAGGGTGTCTGCTGATGTCTTTGTTTAGATGCATCAAGAGCTGACCGCTAAATCAATTCAGAAAGTACAGAATCTTTACAATAATTTTAATTTGTATTGACCAGTCTGAGGTACAAATGACACTAAACAAATACTATCCTACCTTTCTATACAGCCGTTACATTAATAATTATTATGAAACCGCACAATTTACTGGAAATGTATACTGTGTTTGTCGCATGCCAGATATAAACTCACAAAATGAAACGAAGATATAAATCTCCACGTGACAGACATGTCGTCTCTCGCAATGTCGATGATCGGATGAAGTGAACTAGATCAAGGCGGATATCAGTGGCATCAAGAACACAGAAGTAAAAAGCATAACCGTATAACTGCTGTGTCACACTACAATTACAATAACCACATAAAAATATTTCCCCAGAGTGAAACAAAGACCTTAGCATGGTTAGTGACCAGCTCTTAGGATAACGAGAATTCGATGTCAAGGACATTGTGCGTTATATTATTATATCAAGTATGAAATATTTGCTTCGTTGCCTTTAGTGATTATCTTTTAGAGGCATTGCACATTTAACCAACTTTAAATGTACATGACCGTGAGTGAGGATAGATTTGGGCGGCTCTTCAAATCAAGGTGTTTAGAGCTGATGAGGATAAAGTGAAGTGAGTATGGAGCAGCACCGGAATGCAAGGGTGGGGTAAACGGGAGATCCCCGATAAAACCCGCCGACCAGTGGCATCTTCCGGCACGATTCTCACGTGCAAAAATCTGGGTGTGACCCCGTCGGGAATCGAGCCCGGTTTGACTAGTCGGGAGGCAAGTAGTCTTACCACTACACCACCGCGGCCCCTTGTGACCTTGATGAAATTATCCTTTCTGAACACCGGATATTCTCCCCCATTGTATGACTCTATTAATCCTCTACTAAATGCGATCTGCGGTCCCGTCTTTGGGGAAATGTTTGATCTGCCGCCTCCACGCCGCATTCAACTTCTCCCTTGCTCGCCGTCGTGTGGTTTCACCCTCCCTTCACGCGCTTCCCTGCTACCTCTGGTCGAGAGGGAAATTGGCGGGGGCGAGTAGAATTACCTCTCCGACTGCCGCGGCCGCACAATCAGCGAAAACACTCCCCCTACCGCCCTGCCACAACCCCCGCGCGCCGGGGGTGTGCTGCTGTGGTATTGTTTTCGCGACCCTCCGCACAAAGGAATGTTAAAACAAAAACCAACCCCGTCTCTCCTTTTCCCCCCTGCTCCGCGGCTCAGACAGTTCGATGTACACACCTCCAACTCACTAACGACCACCGCGGCGACCTCCACCTGGCGATAGTAATTACAGAGCAGTCGGCTCGAGCCGGGGGGTGGGGGTGGGGAGAGGGGAATGGTGTGCGAGGCAGATGCGGTTTCCCATTATGGTCCAAAAGAGGCCACGGGCTTTAATTAGCCTAACTTCCACTTACCGAGTGTCACCTCTTTTTTCCCTTGAAATTGCTATCCCATTCCGTTCCCCTCCTGACCCATGAAATGACTCAATTGATGTCATCGTGTTTGCAACCGCTTCGGGCAGAACACAACTAGTTTTAACAGTAAAGTCGACACCCCTTTTCTCTGACGCTACTTGTGTTTCATTGTGACCCCGTGGCGAAGAGTAATTATATATATTTAACACGCGAAATATCGCGAACTCCAGCCACATAATCCTGGCAACATGCCGGAACGCCGTTCGCCAATCAGCGCCTGGTATCTAACTCGCCAGCCGGCAGTCCAGCCAATCAGGGGAACTTCCGCAGCTCGCGGCAGACAATCAGACCCGAGGCCCGTTCACAGAGCATCGCGCCGCCAATCAGCGAACGGGCACGTCTACATCAAAGGAGCCGCCACGTCATTACGTATCTGTGTACACGTTTACTCTTGCCACGCCGTTTCGTTCAAGAAGCGTGAGGTTTAGATGGCGTGGGCAGGCCTTAGCTCCACGGCCTGTCAGAACTCGCCGACACGCGTAGGAATACAGCCAGGTCGGCGGACAGCAGTTCGAACAACAGGTAGGATGTTGCCGAAATCCGCCGACAGTGACAACAGCAGGAATCCCCCCCACGGACCAAGGACCAAGGCGCGATGGAACGATGGTGCGCGGATACAGGCCAGAGAGATAACTCGAGGGTTGTCTGTTCTCACCGCGACTCCGACCAGTGAAGATGTTCCAGAGGAGGGGACGAAGATGTTGGCGTGTCGACCGCCGTAGTCCACCTAGATAATCAGTCTTCGGCAACGTGCAAGGTGAGAAACACAGGTCCACAAATGAACAATGACACATCTCCGAAGTTGTTATAGGATTTTTGTTATTATTGTCAACACAGAAAGTGGATAAAAACTCAACCTTAAAAATGATTCAACCATTATTTTAATTGTAGAATTGAGTTGATTCGAGCAATCAGTTACAACCCCCCAACTTAAGTGTAAATTTAAACATAGCTAGAAAGGTAGTACCTAAATTTATAACAGCAGAAGGTTGTTTCGTGGGTGGGCCAAACAAATCGATTAGCGCCCGGCTTCGGGCTACGAGTAACGGCGTGGTTTTAGTGGTTCCTCCGGCAGGATCCCTTCGCTGCCCCTACCAACCGACCACCCTTCTGAACGGCCTTTCAAATATACCCATATTCTGGGGAGCAGCCGGCTAAGCTGACTGGGAATCAATGCCGGGCCGCCCACACCCGAGCGCATATTGAATGTTCCGTTTGTCAAAGGGAGACCTGCTCCCACCCCCTCCAGCCCTGATCGTCCCCTCTCGGCCCTCGGCAGAATACGTGGTCGGGGATAGATCTCTGGGGGGTGGGCTCTAGGGGAGGGTTTCGGATAATCTAAGAGCGGAAATAATAGTCTGGGAATTAATTTTCACACTCCTCCTCCCTCCCCTCTTGCGCTTGTGACTGCTTTTCGAACGCCAAACCCCCCACCCCTAACTCACCACCATTCCCCTCTCCCCTTTTTCGAGCCACGTTATGTTCGTCCGCGTTCAGCGGCTCAGCGGAGCGGAATTGTGGTCAGAGGCACCTTCTGAGTTTAATTTCGTCCTTCCCGGGGCTGGCTCGATGGGGGCAATTTTCCCCGATGTTGCATCCACCGCAAGCATCTATAAACACTCGTTCCGTTTCACCCTGCGCATCGGAGAAAGGCGTAGCAATGTTGCCCTTTTATCGCAGTCGTGAAATTTTTTTTTTTTACTTCGTATCCCTGAGGCGAAAAAAAAAAACGAGAGCAGTTCATCGCCACTCGCTCTGGTTCCGGTTGCCGGTAGATACGTCGATACCGGGACTTTGCGAGGGAAAATAAAAGAGTATGGGTAATAATCGTACCGTTCGAATAAATGTTTCTTTAGCACCTAAATGTGGTTTCGAAAGGAAAAAACAGCGTAGCCGCTGTGAAGCAAAACTCTTTCCACCCATCTTTATACCACGAGAAAGGGAAATGTTCTGTATTCTCGATAAAGGTTGCTATGTGTTAACTGACTAAATGTAAACACAAGTGACCACAATACCGGGGTCAACACTGACAGCAGCGGTATTTGGGGCAGAGCATAGTGGATATTCTGTTTACCTTTTCTAGTACCATAATACAAATGAGAGTTTTCGTGAAATTCAGTGTAGACGAATTTTACAAATACTTCCACGAACACAATTTTAAAGTTAATAATATATGGCGAATCTTTCTTAATAGTTAGTCTACATACTATATGTTCCGTTTATTGTAATTGTGCGTAGTGCCTCAAAAACAGCGAACTTTTTCCCCTTTTCGTCGTCACTTAAATACCGGAAACCTCCAACCATACTCAACCCCTGGACGATCCTGGTGCTGATGAAATATGGGGTAGGGTGCGCATGCCTGGTGCGCAGCAAATACTATCCGTGAACAAATATTGGACTGCTTTCTTGCCGATAGTAAAAGCACATCTAACGTAGATAGCATTTGAGTTTAGAAAACATTCCTTCAAATAAAATTAAGGGTTTTTAAAAAACTTACACTCGTTCAGGACTAACTTCAATGTAAGTCGGTGGAGTTTATTCATTAAAAATAGTGGACCTGTCGAAAAACGAAACACAAACGACATAGTTCATCACAGTTGACGTAATTCTGACGTTTCTATTGGCAACGGATGGTCAATGGTGAGGACACGAGCAGAATCCTTAAATCCACCTCCTGCCCGCGTGTCCTGGCTGTCGGCCATTCTGCAGGATTTCGGCAGAAAACGTCGTATTATTATATAACTACTCAAGCTGCGTCACTGAGTCTGCTTATAAAAAGCAATTTAAGAAACGTTGCACGCGTGCATACTAATTTCAGGTTCTCCATTTATCTCCAAAATCAATTTTTGCACGTGAAAATGGCCAACTCATGTGTTTTCGTGGTCATTTTTAAATATGAACATCCCGGTTCAGAATATTCAAAAAGCTTCATGCAAGAACAACACACTTAAAGTTTTAGTACTACGACTTGAAATTATATGTACACCACTGAAAGCTTTTAAGCACTTTTTAATTTATTTAGGTATTATTTCCGGCTTTCCTTATATGATAAATACCAAGTGGATTCTTATAAATGCAGCACATAATATTGGTTTGAATATTTTCTTTACATTTCCTGATTGTCAGCAGTTATTCCTGAAAACACAGAATTCATCCACGTGTTCTATTTCAATACTACTTAATATACCATTCGTTTAAGTATTTTGGTTATATTTGATTATCACTTGCAGTGTGTTTTCCCAGTGTTATATTTGGCAATTAACTCTGTGGCACAGTTAAATGTTCTTATACCATTGCTATGTTATTTACAAACCTAAAACGTTGCACGGGTTTTTCGTTTATCTTCATTACTACTTTGTTTGACATAGAAATTTCGTATAGTTTTCCAGAAACTAAACTAATATGTGACGTGGCATTAAATATTTTTGACTTAGTATATGTACTTAACGTTTTCATTCATCGATATATATATATATATATCCTGTATTACGTCTTCTGTAAATAAAATATTAGATATATAAAAAACTTATAATTTAATAATTTATATTTCCTACCTCCCGTGGCACAGTCAGTTGGTGCGCCACCGATCTGGGGCGCAGGAGGTTCTGAGTTCGAATCCTATGCAAGGGATGGTTGTTAGTTAAAGTTAGGCTATTAGTAAGTGTATAAACAGCACCTGAGAAGCCTTCGGGAATAATACCGGGATTCGTTGATAAGCCCTTTTCAATTCAATTATATTGATTTCAAAATTTTTGATTATAAATTTTTAAAGGATTTTTTTTCCAAATTATATATATATATATATATATTAAAAACATATCGCTCATTTGAACGTTGTGTAAAGTTCTTGCATTTTCTCACATCTTAGCTAACACACATGTTAATCGAGCGCAGGGGATACGTGAATAAAACACAATAAACTGTGGTCGTTATAGATGATATTTCTCGTACAGCGTGGAAGCATCTGCAGGTCCATTGTATGGCGTGTATTCTCATTGAGCTGCTCAGCACTATGCTCAATCCAATAAAATAAAAAACAGGTTTTTATTTAGTACTGAAGTTGGCTGCATCTATGCTGTATGCATATTCAGTCATGTCAGATGTCATATCTACATCATCGCTACAATAACTGAAGTTTTTCCCCGTACAATTAAGTACTTTATTAACATGCGGTATTTATTTGCCCATCTCCTGGTGCACCTTTTGCTTATTGCTTATAGAACAATTAATTTACTATGCAGGCTTCTGATGTTCACCCTGTTGTTCATTTGATGCCTTGTGCTCTCTTGTTTGGCAATAGGATACGTCTATTTGTTGAAACGAATGATTTAAATCCTTTGAGATTGAATTGTATAATGAAATACAACACGTATGTTGAATAGCATAATCTTTGACATATTTTGTAAATGTAGTTTGTAACTCTTGATTCTTACAGTTTCTTTTTATTTCAGAAATATGCAGAATATTTGGAGTGAATTTATAGATTATTTTGGTGGTTTAGAAATAATTCCTTAGAATATTAGTAAATTAGTTTTTTGTTGAAAGATATGTTATTTTAAAATGTTTGTTTTGGTACCGTTTTATATGAGTAATGGGTTTAGGTCACATTGGTTTAATGAGATACTTATATTTGCAATAAAGGTTACAGATTAACTGAACTGAAGTGGATTGAAGTGAGGTATTTATTTCGGTACTGCATGTTTGTGGTGGGATTGGGTGTAATAGAAGGTATAAAAGAATACTTCCAAACAAGTCCTTAGTTAATATTGCCCTCTTTAATTACCTTCCCTCCTGATATTTTTCTTTCCTACTGTAACAATAAAGCAGGGCGATTGAGTGTATGATTGAGTGAAGAGACTTGGGCGGCTCTTAACAGCGAGCGGATGAGGATGATTGAGATGAGTATGGAGCAGAGCCGGAATGAAAGGGGCAGAGGTAACGCGAGATCTCCAAGGAAAACTGCTAACTAGCGGCATCGTCAGGCACGATGTTCTCAGGATAGTTCACCATTGGCTGCTCTGGGTCACCCCTCTTCCTGCTGCCTAGGAAGGAACATGTTATAAGGTAGTTTCCCAGGTGCTTCCAGATGAGATAATTACAGTGGAAACAATTGCGTTGTCGCAGATTGCATCACTTGTTCCACAAATGCACTTATTGAACCAGGTACTGGCAGATCCCAATAATGACAAACCTCAACAGGTCGACATGCTTCTCGGTGCAAAAGTATTTCCAGAAATTCGTCAACATGTGAGCTTTCGTGGTTCACCTGGAGAGCCAGTTGCCATGAATACAATTTTTAATTGGTTGTTGATGGGTAAGGAAGAAGTGCCATGTCTTCTCACTGCTAGAACCAAAGAAGATACACAGGCTGAAAAAAATCTTCAAGGAAACAGTTTCACGTGAAAAAGATGAAAGTTATTCAGTGGCTTTGCCCTTGAAAGGGGAATGTCCAAATGTGTATGATTCCCAGTTGGTGTCCTCTTGTCGATTCCAGTTGCTAGAGCGCAAGCTGGCCCAGAATCAACATTTGAAAATTTAGTGTCGTGGATTCTTGCAAGATTGTCTCGATCAAGGTCAAATGGAATTAATTGGAGAGCCTCCTCTCACAAGTATTGATCTCTAGTTTGTTCCACGCCAATGTGTAACATATCCTGATAACGCAAGCACCAAACTGATGGTAGTATTTGATGCCTCGGCTAAGACAAGCAAAGGTGAGTCTCACAATGATCACTTACTCGTTGGGTCCTAAGCTAGCTCCTGCATGATCTAGTGACAGTCTTACTTAGTTTTCGTTTCCATTTGGTAGCACTCACTTTAGATGTGCGAAAAAGGTATCGTCAAATTCTCTGGCAACCTCATGATCGCCACTATTAAAAAATAGTATGGAGGTTCTCCCCTGATCAGCAGTTGTCTGAATATCAATTGAACACTGTGACCTTTGGTCTTTCATCATGTCCATACAAGGCCATTAGGGTCACTCACAAGTTGGCACTGGATGAAAGATACAAGTTTTCAAAGGCAGCTCAAGAAATCATGCAGGATGTTTACATGAATGACATCTTAAGAGGATCAAAATCTGTTGAAGAAGCCATCTGTCTGCAGCATTAACTTATCGGTATTTTCTGTTCTGGGGGCTTTACACTTCACAAATGGGCATGTAATAATCCTGCTGTAACAAGTTAGTATCTTTCACCAGATCATTCGCGTGTTACTCGTTCATTTTCTATTCCGGAAAATGACACAATCAAGAAATTAAGGCTATTGTGTAATCCTAATGTAGATTGCTTTTCATATTTTTTTTCAACCTACTCGATGTGTGGCTTGTGCAAAGAGGTCAGAATTGTACATTTCCGCTATAATATATGAACCTTTGGGTTTGATCACCCTATTTGTGTTGTCTGCTAAGAAGCTTATTCAGCCACTCTGGTCATTGCAACTGGGTTGGGATGGTGAAAAATGGAATATCTTTCGAGCAGAAATTAGTGCACTTTCAAAGGTGGCAGTTCCATGCGGTGTAACCCACTCAGGAGCAAGGACGTCTGAACTGCATGGGTCTGCAGATACATTTGAAAGAGGGCATGCAGAGGTTGTTTATTTACAGGCAGATGTCAAGGATAAGTTGAGGGTTTCTATAGTCTGTGCAAAATCTTAGGTAACACCTCTGAAGGCACTCACCTTACAAAGACTAGAACTGTGTGCTGCGCAGTGCCAAGTTGATGATAATTGTTAATTATATTTACACCTCTCTTCTCCTTGATCTAGAACTGTTCACTTGGTCTTATTCAAACTGTGGTTTTAGCATGTATTCGTTCTAATGCAAGGAATCGAAATCTTTTGTGCAGAATAATGTCTCCGAGATCTAGTCCATTGTCCCCACGACTTGCTGGCGCCATGTACGATCGGACGAAAATCCTGCTTACTGTAGGTCCCATGGATTGATGCCATGTGAACTCATCGATCACACTTGTGGTGTCAAGGGCCACCTTGGCTTACTCAGCATTCAGCATGGAAGAGGAATAGCTACGATGATGACCCTGGCTTAAACATGGAAGCTGTGGAGTCTGAGAGACAGCGACAAGTATTTTCTTGACACTAAAAGAAGAGGATGAGTTTACTTTGTCAAGTATTCCTCACTTACTCAGTTGCAGAGGATTGTAATATATTATTTTTCGGTTTGTGCATAGTTGTCGGTCAAGTCCTGGACGTGCAGGATGACTTACCACAGTATAATTGCAGCATACGCTCCTTTCTCTGATTATAATTATTCAGGCTACCAGCTCCACAAGATATATTTAGATTCTGCTGTCAGGAAAAACACCAATCAGTTATGTGGATTAAATCCATTTGTTGAAGATGGTGGAAATTTGCGTGTTGGAGGGTGCCTGCAACATTCAGGCCAGCGTTACGATCTAAAACATCTGCTGTTACCGCCAATAAAACATCATTTCACGTTATTGCTTATTGACTATGTGTATAAAAAACATCTAAATGCTGGTCCTCTTTTCGTTCATTCAGTACTCAGGCAAAAGTACTGGATACTGGGTACTCGTCGTACCATTCGTCATAGACCGAGGCAGTGTAATAAGTGTTTCTGCAATTCGCATCAGTCCTGTGCTCCTCCCATGTGAGAATTACCGAGTTTCAGAGTTCAGCAGACTAGGGCCTTTCTTCATGTCGGTTTGGACTATGCGGGCCCATTCCTAGTTACCATGAGAATACTGAAAGGTGTATAATTCATACTTCTGTCTGTTTGTGTGCATGAGCAACAAGGCACTACACTTAGAACTAGTGGCAGGACTTTCTACGGAACACTTTCTGGCTGCACGGAATAGAATGGTTGGTCGTCTGTGTGTCTGTGCTCATGTTTATTCAGACCAAAGAAGAAGTTTTGTTGGAGAAAATGCAGCACTTAGAGAACTGAACAGTTTTGTGAACTTGCCTGCCTACCGTCAGCAAATGTCAGTTAAGCTAGCTGCCGAAGGCATTCAATAGCGCATTAATCGTCCAACAGCACCTCAATTTGGTGGATTATGGGAGGCTGGCGTGAAATCGGTGAAGCACCTGACCCATGCTATTGGAAGCCAAATTCTGAATTATGAAGAGCTGAAGACCAAACTTGATCAGTTAGAGACAATCTTGAACTTTCGCCCACTTTGTGCTATCAGTAAGGTTCCTCATGATCTTATTGCATTAACACCATCACATGTTTTGACAATGAAGCCTTTAACCTCTATTCCAGAATCTAATTTGCTGGACATTCCTACTTCACGATTGAACCGGCGGCAACTGATCCAGCAAATCAATTAGACAAATTGGAAACATTCGAGTCAGTATTACCTGCACACACTGCAACAAAGATCCAAGCGGACAGACCCATCAGTCTCTCTCAGTGTAGGTACTCTTGTGCTTATCAAAGAATATCAAATCCTACCATTGAACTGGAAGTTGCGGCGAGTGAACTCAGTTAAACCCAGGACCAGATGGAGTTGTCAGAGTGGCCTCAGTCAAGACAGGGCAAGGCATTCTCCAGCATGCAAATCGGAAGTTGTGTCCTCTTACCTCCCAATAAGGAAAACTTCGTTTTGGTGGGGAAGGACATTGGTGTGTATATTTGTAAATAGTAGTTTATTTTGAACTTTAAAGAAACTTGTATTTGAAGGAACTGATTTCTTGCCTCAGAGGAGTGCCAATGGTGGCAACACTGCTTCAGACTGCAAAAGCCAGTTGTTTCCAAGATGGCGGTCGGGAAGTATCTTGGCATCGCACCTTGAGAAAGATCTCTCGTCTTCTCTGGTCCTCCGGAACTCTCGTATTCCTAGTGCTAAATAAACAGTTAGTGTTGACTGTCTTCTTTTGCAAGCGAAGCATTTTTTGGGTGTTTTGGTAATGAGACTGGCTTTCAGAAAACTCCAGCAATGTATATTCTGTGACCAAGCAAATATAAATGTGTCATTACCGCATGGTCACCACATCAAACCAATGTGAATTTCGTGAAACCACCACAGGAATACACATCACTATAGCATTATACTCATACCCGCATAACTTCAACATTTGAAAGGCACTCCTCTTCAACGAATACTAAGGAATGTGACATGCACCGTTCAGAAGCTCGACTATACGAGTCTTGTAACATTTCTGTTTTGCCAGCTTACATTTAAACTAAAGTATGTCACTGTGGATTTCAACACATCATTAATAGTTTAAGGACATGTTGCATGCAGCTATTTGCCATTTATTTCAGTGGTGCAGTTTTGAGAGCAAAACAGAAACTTAACTGTAGATGTGATGATGGTAGTGGTTGTAGTGATGATGGTTGCGGTTACAGTGACTTTGGTAGTGGTGAAAGGAATGGTAGTGTGGATGGGTTGTCATGAGAGTCCTGGTGAGTAGTGGTAATGACAGTGGATTTTGAGACAATTGTAGTGTGTTGTTGTGGTATTTGTGGTAGTAATGGGTTGTAATGAATTCGGTAGTTTGTAGTGGCAGTAGTGAGTGGTGGTAGTAGTTTTGACTGGTGGTATTGGCGGTGAGTGGTGGTTGGGGATTTCAATGGTGCGGTGGTAATCATGATAGCAATGGTAGAAGTGGTGGCGTAGGATGGTAGTGACAGTGATGGGTGTTCGTGGAGATGGGTGATGGTAGCATGTTTTATGATAGTGGTTGTGCGGTGGTAATTGCAGTAGCATTCGGTTTTGATAATTGTAGTGAGTTGTGGTGGAAGTGGTGGTGAGAGTTAGTGGGAGTGAGAGGTAGTGGTGGTGAGTGTTAGTGGTATTGGTGATGAGTGGTGATGACATTTGTGGTGAGTAGTGGCAGTAGTGGTGATGAGTGTTTGGGCATTGGTTGCGAGTATATATAGATTGTGGTATTGGAAGTGGTAGTGAGTGTAATGGTGGCGTTGGATGGTGTTGGCAACATTGTTTTTAATAGTGAGTCATGGTGGCAGTTTGATGGTTTTGGTATTCGAGGAAATGGAAGTAATAAAGATGTTTGTGATGTGTGGAGGTGGCAGTGGATTTTGTAATCGTATGGTCGTGACGAAGTTACTGCGAAGATGATGAGAGTTCAGAAAAAAGACTGATTTGGCGAATTAAAACGTACTAGAATGGATGATTCTGCAATATTCTGTGATTGCCTATCAGAGTACTGCACCGAAAATGCAGAACAACTATCTACACTGAACCCCTTAATTAAATGTTCTTTTGCCTATTATTCACCGATTCTGCCGGAAATTGAACCTGTGTTTTATTACACAAGTAATACTTCTTATCATCTCGGCAAAACAAATCAATTTTATTCTTAAACTGATTTTGAAATAACTTTCGTAAGAAAACACCACTCCGGGCATTGAGCTGTCAGAACACATTAGACATGCCTATGCCAAGTCCAGTAAAAACCACAAGAACGTAGGCATATGGGGCCACTTAATTGTTCGCTTAACTAAGTTTTTCTGCTAGTCACAATAAGTCATTAGGAAAGATAAATTTCCTTGATAAGAGAAACAGAGTAAGATTTTGGCGCTTGGTTGACCTTCCTGACTTTTTTTTGCAGAAATTTGCTAAATAATATTTCGTTCCAATTACCAAAACCACTGATCTGTGTCAGTGACGTTTCGTAATGCGATGCATAGTCGTTCTCGTTCTACCTGAAAAGTTTATGTTGAAACGCCCCTTAAATTATTACACTCCTGAACTGAGTGCCCGGAAGTTCCAAACCTACAGGTTGAGAAAATGAAAGTAAATCTGCGTGGTAGTGGTTCATCTACGAAAAGTAAAACAAATCTATTCGAGGCACACAACTAACATTTTTGAGATAGCAATCCTACCATGTCGGGCGAGTGTAGAACTGCTTTCACTTACTTTAACGGTATGAAGTAAGACAGAGAGCCCAAACAGAAAACCCATAACTAATGAGAAGTTACAGATACAAAAAATTTGTACATTTTGATCTCTCTCTGTCTTTCTCTTTTACAAAGTCATGAAATGTTTGACGAGGTACTAAAAACCTTAGAGAGTACAACTTTTTGTTTTAATGAACCGATGCTGAAGAACAAGTTTTTACAGTTTTGAGATGTGACGATGAAAATATTTTTTTGTGGGATTGCATTAAATAGTGGACTAGAATAGAGCTATTATTAACAGAATTTAATACATTAAGAAGGTTATTCAGAAAAGCGTGTATTATTGAATTTTAATAGATTTTTAACAAATGCTGCGAATAGATGGAAAATACCAAAACTATAATATGGAAAATAAGAAATTCGCATATAATATTTTTAGATAGTCTTTGTATTGCTATGGTGTACTGTACGTGGTTGGATTCGTGGAGAATTTCAGAGAGCTATCATATTTAAGCTTTGTTTTACTATTGATATGTCTTAAAAAATATATTTATTTTCATGTTTTACTGTTTTTAAAATCGCGTGTAAAATAAGCTATACGAATAAGTGAATGTAATGTTTACACAATAACCTGAAATAAATATAAGGCCAATTTTTTTCAAAATATATTATTTCTATACTAATTAAGTAAAAGATAAAGTGCTCTGCTATAACACTGCTTGTGTTGCATATGTCGGAAACACTTCGCGTAGCACATGGGGGATAATTTAAATAGCTTTATATACCTACGAGGTGGCACTATATCGAATATAATTCACAAAGCTTATATACAGGCTGGTACGAGTAACATGAACACCTTTAAAATTTCCGGAACTCTTGCAGGTCACGAAATTCGGTTTTCGCTAAATGAATTTACGTATGGGGGAAAGTAATTTGCCTCAAAGTGACTATTCGTAATACGTGTATGAACAGAGATAATGAAAATAAAAATGATTTTTCCCCTTGAAACATACATTTTTTTCAATGGCATCTGAAAGTATGTGCAAAGCGGAATTCAGTGATATAGCATTAGCAATGGAATGTAACACAAATGGCCCCCATTTATAAAGCAAGTATTTGACGTGGACTAAAACTTTAATAGTCGTGTGTTTTTACCATTTAATGAAATTTGTACTAGGGTTCAAATAATTTTAGGAGGCAATGCCATGCATGTAATTTCATAATACCATATTTTCTGTAAAAAAATTATTATAACGCCACAAACATACAAATGGAAAATGAGCGTAGATTTGTGTATATAAATATTTACATTTTACTTTACATGCACAAAATAAATAAATATATATCCTTCTATTTCCCAAAATCCAGGAGATATTATTGGATAATGATTATATACAATATTTGTTCAGATCGCTATCAGTAGGGCCTGGAAATACGAGTGAAAAAGTACGTGGTAACTAGAGCTGAAGGCCATGTTCTACATACTCGTACATGAAAAAGGAAATATAAATAACACATCACAATGCAAATATAAAAGCCTTTCCAACACATAAATTTGTAAGTCATGTATGAACAGCTGATAGAAGTGACAACCTAGATATTTAGAATAAAAATAAAACAAGACATTTATTACTATAGAATTTCTTCAGTCGAAATTTGGAGAAATGATTTGTAAAGAAAACCAATCAGCGTACGAACAAAAAGTGAGGATACTTAAAAAAAAATTATGAGCGGAAATTTTTGTTAACAGTTGATGTATTATGAGGCTACACCCTAAAACTATCTTTACAAAGAGGTAAAACATTAGATTAAAGAAATAATGCAGGTTAAATTATAAATTATAGTAAGTTTTAATAAAACAGAAACCAAAGTTATGGTTAAAGCACACGAAAATAATTTAAGACTTTTAATTCAAAAACAAAAACTATTGCATAAATGAAAGCAAAAAATTGAAATCATCGGAGATAGAAAATCATAAAGACTGATTGCAGAAGAAGACAGACATAGAGCTGTGAAAATGAAACCGCAATTAAAAAATATAATGGTTCGGAATATGTCTATCACCTGATCTTGTGTATGGTGAGGATTAAATGTTAGTAGTACGGAAATACTGTACAGTATATTCTGTACACATATTGCTTGCCTCTGTACGTGTACCTCAACAAACATATATCCTGGGAATACGATTTTTCACTAGAAAATATTAAAAACAATTATGGTTTGGTTTGTATCACCGTTACTGTATTCGGGATTTTATAAATAGTGACACTTGTAGAAAAACCCCGTATTTTTTGAGCTTGCCTGCGTTATTTGTTTCAAGATGGAGGAGGAAAGTAACACCATACTGTAGTAGTTAGGTTTGTGGGCTTTCATTGCGAGTAGTAAAGCCCCACTCGTACAGATCTAATTTGCACAGGAAAGCGTGACAACGGAATAACTGTACGCCAGGTCATGACCTTGCGCTTACGGGTGGTGGCACGCTGGGCGCGCGTGTTATTGTCGCCCTTATAGCTGTGCCTCGAACGCGAACAAGAAAAATCTTGGGGTACATACTTGGCGCTTCAACTGCGGTAGAGATCGTCTGAAATACACGTTTTTCCACTATACAGCTAAACTTGCGCCCAATGTGCTGATCTACAAAGAAACAAACTCATCAGACGAGTGCTGTTGAGTACTTTCTAAATGTCACACACGTTAGAAGCATCACTTCAGAGAATTTCAAACCATCATCAAACGTTTTTTTTTTCAAAGCGCTGTAGCTCATAATATACGCAACAGATGCATACGAAACTATTCAAGGGCCCTGCATTGAACCGTCGTACAGACTTTCCACCAATGAAATAATAGGGTCACCGCTGAAAGTCCCACAGGTACATACAGTGCGACTGGAACACTGCACGCCAGTTCAGAACCTTGCGCTTAGAGGCGATGGCTCACTTGATCCGCGTGGCAGCGTCGCCCTTATCGGAACCACGCTTCTCCGCCTCAAACGTGGGAAAAGCCCCAGGTAGACGGGGGCCTTAAGGAAGGGAACACACACAGGCGTAACTAATAGTAGCAGGTACACGCGTCCTTGAAGGACGTTGAACATGAGAAGGGACCGGAAGGGGAGGGGTGGCTAGTTCCGGGTGGTGTTTGCAGACGTTTCCCGAGGACGTTAACGAGGGCGAGAGTCCTGGCATGTTCCTGCGGGGCGCCAGGACACGGTTAACGAGGTTTATCTTGCATAGTTCGCAGTTTGACGTCGGCGAGAAGCAGGGGCGGTGTGTTGGTGTGGCAAGATGAGGAGAGAGCCCGAACTTTCTCGGACGTGGCCACAGTGGGGGTCCGGCCGCGCGATCCGACCCGGACGTGTTGTTCTGTTGATTTAGGACTATTCGGAGGAGTCGAATAATGCAATTAAACAACACTTGGAGAGGGTCCTTGGGGAGAGCTAACCACAAGCCCCCCCCCCCTCTTCCCACAACCACCCTACCGCACCCCATTTCGCCCGCATGTCCTTCGGAACATTGCTCGACGTCATTTGCTGGTCTGGCGGGCCAGCGGCTCCACTTGCAATCAGACAGTCCTTGAGGTCACAGGTCCTTGGTGGACAGTGGTGGTGATTCTCTTTCTGGCGATATGCGGGCTAACTGACCCTCTGGGACTCCAGTTAGTTACCAGTGGTATCATCTTCTCTGTCCTCCAATCTTGCTTCAATGAGTCTGTGATGGGCGACCTTCAACTCTCTGATATTTGCAAGGCAAGTATGTATAATCCATCCACGGTCACTTCTAACTTTTCTGAAGCACTGCTGAAGTTACACTCCCAGGATACTCCTCCGCCTCGTGCAAACAAAGCTTAACCGAGCATATAAAATCGCACCAAAGGGACAGCGCAACGCATTCGTCCGCACTCAATGTAATTAATAATATTTTGCGTGAGAAATATTTCACACTAGACAATACCAGCACACACACACTTTCTCACTGTTTTTATTTACATTAATTAGCCTATAAATGTAAAACATTATAATTTAAAGACAAAATATACGTAATAGTTTAATTTATTAAAAAAAAGTTCTTCTATATTAATACAAGTATAAAACACTTGTGATACGTGACACATTCAGGTAACAGTCAAGCACTTCATACATAGGGTGATTTTTGAAAGGTTTTATTTCAAAAAGTTCGAAGTAACCGCGAATGGACAACAAAAACTAAAATGCTCTCAGGAGATAATATAACATACAATTGTGTGTTTGACTTGAAGGAGTAAGCGCAACAAAGTTTCCATGCCGTTCCAACATAAACGTATTTTAGCCAACATTTTATGTATCTAATTACATTTTTGGAAGGAGACATTAGGCATGTTTCCTGCAACTTAAAATGAAGTATAATATTGGGCATTTTACGATTCATTGTGTTGTAGACATATTAACGGTAAACTGAGCACTTTTCGAAGCCTTGCCCAAGATCTAATTTTACGTACAGTGTGTATTCTTCCACGACATGCAAAACTAAAATTGCCAGTGTCCGAATCACTTTATTCATGCGTCGGTCGAGTGAAACTGTAACATTATTAGAAAATTATAAATCTTTCATATTTGCTAATTTTATAAATGCATGTGCATTACAACAACGTAATTCAAAAGAAATAATTTCAGCAGTTTCAGTGTTCATTCTTTCAGTACACAGTATGTTTGCTTAACACTTTTATTTCTATGTTAATGCATGGAACTACTTCCCCTCCTTCTTTACCCACTTTACAGGACGTATACTAGCCATTGTGCCCAAGCAGCTACGGGCAGTGATATTTTTCAACTGTCAAATTATAAAGTGCTTAAATAGCCATGAACAGTCTATACACAAGACTTAAGTGAACCACGTTTACCAAACTCGACGGTGTGTTAAACGTTTGTCTGGAGTCTTTCGAACGGAAATGCAATATTTATAAAACTTTTACTTAAAAATAACGTCAAAAGTTACCAGAAAGGTTTAGTGGTTCTCGCGAAGGTTCGTCTCTGTTGTTTAAAATCCGTATGACATGCATTTGAAAATAAAACATCTGGTTTTGTGACAAATATTCAAGCGCTCTGTAGGTTCCAATTCACGGTGTTGCACTCTGCGGCTTGTGCGCCAGTGCGCCTCGATACTCGCAAGTTGGTGTGGAAAATTACCAAAAGGTAAATCACATCTACGTAAAGCCACTGAAGCTGCTTCACTCTTTCATCGCCGTGCCGATGCAAGTTCTTTGATAAACGCAAAATGAAAATCTATTTGCCACAAACGAAATTTAAACTGAACTTCGATTTGCATCAAACGAAAATCGCCAAACCACTGCAAAACTTTATTTTCCTAAACGTTTATTTTAATAGTACTAAATATTTTAAAAACATTTTATTTTGAATTTTATGAATTTTATGGAAGATTATTCAGATGGCAGGCTACTAAGGTAACACCTTTCCTGTATTGAATACTTTTTTACCTAGTGGACCTGGTATGAAGTTATTAAAGGTTTGTTCAATAATGTTCAAGCTTCAGATAACCTAAATCACCTATTTTCTACCTGATATTCTTGACGCAAAACCGTAGTTGTTCAGGAACTCCATAGTTCAACGCAAGATAACATAAGTCACGTATTTTGTTTACATAGGTTTTTTAATATTTTCAAGGACAAAAGTGTTAGCATGTCAGATAAAAAAAATTAATCCGATTTCTGTATTGTTTCGAGTGGTTTTTTAAATGTTAATCAAGAACTTTAATATCACGCACAAAGATACACGCATCGTTGTATTACTTCTGAAACCGTGGTAACATAGTTTGAAGAAATGGTGCCGGAATGCATAATAACTTTATAAAAAATACAAGGTGTTAATATTTTAAAATTGCAGTAAAGTGATTTAAAAAAGACTTTAGATGTGTTATCAGCATATGCGCATTGTAAATGTACAACAATTTCACAAAAAAATAAAACAGTCTAGAAAAACCTTGGACGAAACCGGTTTTCAGATTTAATACGACGACCTCGTGTTGCCTGGATCGCACTTAAAGTTGTTCAAGAACAAAAATAGTTTGTTATTCTGGATTTTTAAATAATGTGTGTTTTTTGACACAATATGAATGATAACGTAGTAAAAATACCAAATAGTTGGAAAAACAATTTTAATTCATTATATTTTTTAAGGGTAAATTTGGGTATTGTAATTAAAAATCTTGATTCGTACAAAATCCCAAATGTTATTTTAAAACGAAGTTTGGTTTCAATTAAAGTGTTTCTTTAAGTCCCAGGAGAGGAATTTTGCAAGTTACTTGAAATCAAACACTTAGTTCACCTTCGATAAGTGTTGAAATTCCCATAGACACTTCCTTTTTATTTTGCAGTATTTTTTTCAGTGTTATCTTACTTTAGTCCCTCTTTTGTTTCATAGCAAAACTAAAAAAATACGTAATATTAAAAAAAAGGTACACATAATTTATGTTTGTTAAACGCACTTAAATGGGTACTTTTGAAAGTCCTGCATAATTTGTTCATGTAGAACATTGTTTTTTTTCATAAAGGCTACAAATGTACGCGAAACCTGGCATCAGTGTATATAATAAAAGTGACACATTGAAATTCGTAAAAACATAACTACGTTACCTTCACGCCAATACTCTCTGTAATATGTATTAAACAAAACGAAACCATTTTCCCTGAAAACAAATATCAACTTGTTCACTTTCAATGAGGCTTTAAGACCTAGAAAAATTTTCATTATTAGACGTAACGCTATCATAAAATTAAAGATCTTTGTTGACTTCAAAATATTAGCAATTACAGGAAAATTAATTTATTGAAGTCTGATTAAAAAAATACCCCGATAACAAAGAATCACTTATAATCCAAAAATTAAAAGTCAAACACTTGGTGAAGTGCGCTAGTACATAAAAACACAGTATAGCTAATCAAATTACAATAAGTTTCAACGAGTAACACGTGTTAATTGAATTTAAATAAATATTCTGTCAACAGATGTCAATTACGTCAATAAAATGTCATCAGAATGTAAATAAATTTGCGATCAGAACAAATGTTTGTAGGTTTATTTCGTTTTATGAATAATGCCTCAGCAGGATCTCTGTATGATGGTTACGAAATTGCAATAGTATTACATGGACGCCTGAGGGGCGTATCTGAGTTTGTGAGGGATGGAGGTCTTAATAAAAATAAAGGAACTAAATTTGATTTCTAATTTATACACACAGATAAAACTTACAGTATTATATCTGTCTCTGCTATAACTCTTTTTATTTATCAGTGACCGCAATATTAAATGTCTTCTTCTACTATTATTAACGTCCTTCTTAATAATCTGTGTTTGGTTACAGTCAGTTAACTCATACTCATCACTAACACATGTTCAGTCTATCTGTTGCCACCATTTGTAATGTATTTCACTTCGCATTCAGTCCAATAGTCCAGCATGCCTGCTGCGCTTTTCACTGCTTGATACTCGCAGTCGCAGATTTCCCTTCCGCTGGTCACTTCTCTCGCTGCTCATCTTAATATCGTTCGCCCTGACCGTCTGGAAGGTTCAAAACACCCAGAGTCACGCTGAGAGAACGAGATCAGTAACCCAGAGCAATATTCAGATAAATGCAGAAATCAATACAACCAGGGTCAGAAGCGTGCGCCGCAAAAAGAATTATCGTTTCGGCTCGCTTTCTGTGACAGGTGCAGTACCACCGGCCTATCTCTCTCTCTTATTTATTTAAAACAATCCTTTGACTTGCTGCAGCCACTATCATATATGTAACTGCTGTCCTTCACTTCCACCCGCTCGCGCAGGATGCAAAGCAACGAGTGCGTACCACTGCCCCGCCCTCAAATATGTTCGTCCCGAACAAACACTGCAACATCCGGACCATCGTAGAGTGCCAGTCGGTCTTTGTGGACAACCTTCGTCTTCACCCGAGAGCCTTGACAACAAATCCGAAAGGCCACATCATTGATGTTATTCATGATCCTGTAGGGGCCTTCCTAACATTTTTGTAGCTTCGGGTAGTACCCTTGTCTCCTCTGTGAGTTGCACAACCAAACCTTTTTTTTGTCCTTCTGCAAATACTTTGCCCGACATTCTCCTCCTATACCGGTCTTCATTCTGTCACAATATGGGTTTGTGCCTTACAGAAGCACTAATCTTTTAATTTTCGGTTTCAAAAGATGAAGCAATTCCATAATTTACCCATGCATCATCCTTTGGATCAAGCCTACCATTATGAATGGTGCTGGCACTTGCGGTGGATGCTGCAGGTTGTGGCTGGATCCTCGTCCGATGCATCCTGAAGCTCTGGTGGCTACTGTCGACTGCCTCAACCCCTTTCTCTAGTTCACGCAACTGTCTCTTTGCCACCCGAACCACATCCTTCATAAGACCGCTATCCTCAGAGCCTCTACTGAGAGGCGCCATCCTATCACTCACTCCATGCCATGGGCACCTTTCACTGTTGTATGGCACAGTGAGCACAGAGCTTCTGGACAGCACTCTCAGGTCGTCATGTGCAGTTTCCAACTGCTTATGTGAGGTGTGCAGCTTGCTGCATCAGCTCGTCGATGCGGTTCCTCAGTTCTTGGGCAAATGCACGAAACTCAGAAATTTCTTCTTGCAAGGCGCTCATCGAAGACATTTGTTCATCTCGCTGCTGCTTCTGTTTAAGCTGCTGCTGTTGTGCGCAATAGGTTATTAGGTGCCCCAGCTGTCCACATGACAAAACATTCCCTCCGTTAATGTTGTGGGAGAAGGGGGTGGCGAAGCTCTATAGCATTAGCCCTGGAAGCGATGCCTTTCATAGGCAACTGCAGCTCCTTTGCATCTTCGTTATCCTGTCTTCGTCTTTGTTCAACATTACCACGTGTACCGGACGTCGGGATGCGGCCTCCTGTATTACTGACTCCACCTCCAGTGCTCGGGCCAGAGCGTCCTGCATGGTGTGGGGTGCAGCCAGACGTACCGCTTGCTGTACCTCTGCGTCGGCGACGGCGTCGATGAAAAAACCGACTGCTATAATGTCGCGCGCCTCCTCGGTACGCCCCTCCAGAGACAAGTGGGAGAGCCTCGCAATGTCCTGCCATAGTTCCTGCAGTGGCTCTCCTGGTCCCTGGGCGCGGCTTCGCAGCTGTGCATGGTGGGCATATTGCAGGTATCGGTCGCTGAAACGTAGCTCCAAGTATGTGGTAGTCAAGTCGATGTCGCTCTGGTAGATATTGTAGTATGCTCAGTGCTCAGTGCTGGGCTTCTCAGTACATCCGCGAGGTAGTAAGCCCACCTTTCGGTTGTCCAGCCATTCACGGAAGTGACTATTTCAAACTGGTTTGTTGTATTCGCGCCATGAAGTCTGGTCATTATAAGGGGCAGGCTTAATTGAGACCCCCTTCCCCACTCCTGGCTGCATGACACCAATGCTGCAGAGCTGCTGACAATCATCTGAGGTTGCTGCGTTGGTTATGGCTTGCACTGTTTCCTCATTTTTCTAGGTTGGCGATGTGATGTTAGTGTTGTTAACATTCACTGCACCAGTTGTCCAAAACGGTCTTAATATCTAGACTTACAACTGTTACAATTAATTTAGTTATATAAACACCACCTATTAATTGCCCATAGCTTAACTTATTTACAATTAAATACCTCCATCCCACTTCTGACAACAGTGTTACATGAATGCCTCAGAGGCGTATCTAAGTTCGTGAGGGATGGAGGTCGTAATAAAAATAAAAGAACTTGATTTGATTTATAATTTATTTATACAGCTATTATTTACAGCATTAACTTACCTGTCTTCACTATTACTCTTTTATTTAACAGTGAGCCCAATATTTAATATTTGTTTCAACTTTAATTAACGTATTTTTTAATTTCCTCTCTTTACTGAAAGTCAATAAACTCATACTCATCTTAACACGCGTTCAGTCTATCTGTTTCCAGCACATGCAACGTCTTTCACTCACGCATCCAGTCCAATAGTTCAGCTTACAAGCCGCGCCCTTCAAGGCTTGATACTCGCAGTCGCAGAATTCCCTTCCGCTGTTCACTTCTCTCGCTGCTCGTCTTCTATCGCTCGGAACTCAGCCACTCATTCACTCATCAACTCCTCGCCTCAGAGGCCTGTCACACTTTTATATTGTTCTCTCGGACCATCTGGAAGGTTCAACACACCCCGAGTCATGGCGAGAGAACAAGCTCTGTAATCCAGAGCATCATTCAGATACACATATATATATTAATACAACCAGTGTCAGAAGCGCACGCCACAAAAAGAATTATCGTGATGACTCGCTTTCTGTAACAGATACACCGCTACCAGCCTATCGCTCGCTTGTTCATTCAAAACAATCCTTTGACTTGCTGCCGCCACTCTCATATAACTGCTGTCCTTCACTTCGACTCGCTCGGGCCGGATGCAAAGCAGCGAGCGCGTAACAATATCTAATATTAATTAACAGTGCCCGCTTTTGCCTGCACAGTGAATGTGGAGCACTACTTTAGTAAAATATCTTTAGCATCGGAAGAAATGGAACCCTCCTCCCGAATGTCAGACACATAACGCTGCGCATTACCCAACACACTATGTTAATTTCAAAGAGCAACATCACAAGGAAAAGAAACACGTTTAAGTAAGTAGTTATTCTTGATATTTCGTGAACTGCAAACTGTTCTCGTATTTAAGTTAGCTAAATGCGTTTTGAAAAAGAAGCAAGTAATATAAATGCACTAGGTAGTACATTTAAACGCAATATAAACTGCAGATAAGTAGTCCTACACTGTCAAAAAGTAGTTTCTTTTTTAATAATATTTTTACTGTTTATGCTACAAACAAAAAATTGTGATCTATCATATGAGTTAAAAATACATTTCAAAAATTATTGAAAATTTTTTTTAATTGTGAGAAAACACACAGATACTCATTACCATACATATTACAGCATTTATAACAGAATGTAACGACATAAGCTGGACGAGGCTTGGCACAGCCCGTGGGACCATTATATCACTACGCCCTCGCTTCTCCCTGACCTGCCCTGCGCGAGCGGGTGGAAGAGAAGGACAGAGTGGTGATATGAAAGTGGGCAGCGAGTCACTAGGCGACGTTTGAATGACAGGAGAGCGATAATCCCGTCAGGGTTTTTAGTTGCAAAGTCTGTCACCGTGCATTATTCTGCCTGGTGTCGTGATAAACATTTTTGCGGCTTGTACACTCCTGACCTTCAGCAGATTCAATTCCTGTGTTTATCTAAAGAATGTTCTGGTTTTGATCGTCCTTGCCTCTCTCAGCGTGACTCGGGGTGCGAGGAATATTACAGATCTTGGCTCCGATAGTATAAAAGTGCGACGGTCCTCCTAGCCAAGAGTTGATGAGTGTCTGGAGTTTTAGCGATATACGACCAGCGAGAAGAGAAACGTTACCAGCGTGAGGAAAATCTGCTACTGCGAGCATCAACACAGTGAAGTGTACGACTGGCAGTCTGGACTATTGGACTGGATATGTGAGTGAAAGAACATGATGGCACCAGACAGACTGAACAAGTTTTAATGATGAGTGTGAGTTATTTCACTATAACCAAACAGAGACTTTGAGAATGTATTTGATAAGGGTTGTGATAGACGATGAATACAGCGCTCACTGAGAAATAAGAGTAATAGTGGAGATAGATAGATTGATACTGTAAATAATGCCGGCATGAATAAATTAAAATCAAATTTAATTATCTTATTTTTACTAAGACCTCCATCCATCACTTACCCGGATACGCCCCTCCAGCGTTTTGTAACAATAGTAAAACAGTAAGTTATTAGTTAGATAAGTGTTCCCCTGATATATATCAGTAAACAAATGGTACTCATGACGATATTTCTGAAATACTATCTCGTCATAGTATCTATCATCCGTGTTTTGGAAGGCGAATTTCCCAACATCGGGATGAAAAATTGGCGTCCCCTGAAGCACTTTAGTACAGTATGTACTTTTACTGGCACAGAATAACCCCGAATATACAATTACTTCTTTTTATGAAAGTGTTCAGACTGGATCCAGTCGTTGTGTCACTCAACCACTTTTTAAACAAACACCTTTAGGTAATCATGCATTGGTTAAGGGATCATTCTTTAATTTACCATAAGTATTCAAAGTATGCATCCTGGATGTATTTTCCTATAGCTCTGGACTTAATAACTAAAGGATGCTGCAGAAATTTAGCGCTTAGCGTGGCGCAGTTGTTGATGTTTCTGACAGTTAAGGTGTAGGTCTGAAAAACCTCATGAAGTGCCTGATGGTGATGCGAACAGTTATGGTGGTGAAGCGATCAAAAATTAAGTCCGGATGTGTGCTTCTCCCAGTGTCCAGTGTGTTCTTCGTTCATACATGAGTATGGTTGTCATCTGCGCCCAGAAAATTCTTGATACTATTCAAAACACAATGCGTTGCCTTTCCCGAACCTCCCATTCCACCCGATTGCGTACAAATTGTAAAGTAGATAGCTAATGTCGGCCGCAACAAGAATCCAAGTCTTCTTCTGCAAGTCGCCTCGCAATGGCGCGGACGAACACAGGGGTCACTAGTCTAGCAACTGCACGTCTCTGGATGGAAGAATGAGATGCTGTTGTTTGATTTCACGTATGTCATACTATGAAACTTTGATCTCTTCTGGTGCTCATTTTGAAACGTCCACATCCTTCGTGGTGCGAAATTGTTCCCTCATGTGCCCTTCTTCTCGGAAAGAATAAAACGTCGAAACGTTAGTTCGCAGTGGTCCAGGTTGGGGGATAATTTTACTAAACGACAACCCGGCTCCTGTAGCCCCAAGAATACCTTTTTAAACTCTGCAAGTTTTTGTACCTTCGTTGAACGCTTCGCTGAGGCATGCCAGCTATTCACTGACGTCCTCTCCACACGGTCAATATTTATATTGCACACAGCTTCGTACTACAACCATTAACACTACCAAGGTTATAGGCGTGTCGTCACTCCATGGCGGCAGTTCTTCGTGCCCAAACGCAGCGAATAGCACGGGGTGGTGCAGTATAACAAATATCTTCTCTTGCAGATTGTTTTGTCTCGTTGCGGTTATTAAATAGTCATGAGCGAACATAAAATGTTATCAAGAAATATTATACTCTTAAGAACCGAGGCCTTATACGTATATAAAATTCACTCATGTCCAAAAATTAAGTATCCTGTTAGTTGAGTTATAGTTATATGAGGAGCAACATATTGTACCAGTTTATTTCAACATTAAAATAACTTTTTTTTTGCCACCCACTTTGACGTACTTCTGACAATAATGGACATGATGTAAAATACAAACCGCGCCATTCAACTGAAGTGGTGTGAAGTTATGAGAAGTTGATATTACTTTTTTAACTCCAGACAGCGACATCTGATGAACAATGGACTCCCGTTACCATTTCCAGCAAATGTGCTCTCAGAGTTGCATTTCATGCCTGTATTATACGTAGTTCCACCTTGTTAATCACAATTATATTTTTGGATTTCACATTTGTTTCTGGTGGGATCATTTCTGCTTCATGCGTGAATAAAAGCACCCACAGAAATGCTACTGAATACTTTGACATACAGTTGCGCTTTATATCAACACCGAAAGCCACAATACTAAAAATAATATCAACCACAACAATTACAGAATTGATCATACCATGGAATTTACCAGTAGCATCGTGGATAAATTTGTATCGTTATTTTCAAACCATCGTTAACTTCAATATTTAACTACCTTAAATTATCTTTAATGTTCATGTTAAATGCCTGTAATGTACAGAATGTCTTTGGGGAAGAAGGTAAACTACGCTTATCTATTTTCTTTTTTACGTTACACGTTATTCAAGCTCTAAAATGAGAACCTACGAATACAAATAAAGCTGCCGCCATATCATCGCATTAAAAAACGGAATGTCATATATTGACATTGAGTTGTCTGTTCTCTGTTTGGCAATATGTCAAACACTGAATTCAGTATTGGAAATTTTTGGGTTGGAAAATTTTGTATTTGACTACATAACTAAAAGGTTATACGGCTACTACTAATTCTTTATAAGAGCTCATTTAATTTAGTTATTTTTATCAATTCTGTAGTCAATGTTTCGACTTAGCTATTTTGGAAACACGACCTACCAGCGTTATGGTTTCTTGAAGTTGTAGTACTCAGAGCCTTCAAGGTTACGGCGTTTGGGTAAAAATTAATTGAGTGCCTTGCGGTTAGATCTGTTAACACACTTCCAAATTTTCGGGTCACCATTTATATTTCCGATATGAAGCTACCGAAAGGTAATTTGGACCAAAAATAAGCATTAGTTCTTATTTTATGGCACTAGCATATAGGCGCAAAGTTAATTTACTTGTTAGTGCTTTTATTCCCCTTAAATAAGGATGTTCCTCGCAGGTTGAGTACGACAACGCAGGACAAAGGGCGGCAGTAAAGATCGTTGTAGTGGTTCATGATGGCTCGGAGCAAAATTAAACTTGTTTCAACAAACTATGAGTGACCTGAAAATAACCCCTCCCCTTTCCCGATGTGCTATCAAAGTCACCC
>NQII01001230.1:233200-363562 GCA_002778355.1 Clitarchus hookeri
CAGCGCACAACACAAAACATGCACACGCGCGCGCAACTACAAACACACATGACCCGGGGGCTGGTGCAGCGATTCTAGGGAGGCATTATTACTGGTCGAACATGGGTGGAGGCGGGGTGGGGAAGAGCAGAGGGTTATACTATCCATCCGTATCATCGGCCCCATACCCAACTACATCCCCAACGTACATCCCCCCTCCTTCCCCTTCTGAACCACCACCCACGACAATGATTCTCGCACTTTTCAGGGTCGTGTTTGACAGTGTTGCAGTTTAACAAACAGTCTCCTACCCCCTCCCCCTTGTTGTATCTTCAACAACCCCCGCCACGCCACTATCCAGAAGCGCAAATATGGCAGTATGGGTCGTTGCGGGCTGTTGTTCACCGGGGGGTGGGGGGTAGTTTTCGGGGTTGCAGGCAGCTAGAGTGTTGGGGAGGGGGTGGTAGAACCGTGTTAATGGCCAGTCTCCCGGCAACATGGCGGCCATTACTGGCATGTCGCAAACCATCCCCTCGCTCCGCTTGCCGCGCCCCAACTAACACGGGAAACATTCAATAGAACGGTCATTATGCGTTATGGAGTCCGGCGGCGTGCGAGCTTTTCAAATACTGGGTCGCGACCCTGCCGTACGACTGATTTGTGTGCGCCTCCTCTTATTATTATTATTATTTCTTCTCATATCCGCCATGTGATGATTCAATTGCGACTTGCAAATCCCAGAGCGTCAACTCGCAGTAATGGAGCGTGTATTCAGTTAATTCTCGACAGCAGCCATATTTTTTTTTTTCGTCCTCAAAATGCACGCGTTCGCTTGCTAACGAGGCTTGATTGTCTCGTGCGCGGAGCACTTTCACTGAAGCAGATAACTAGCTTTTCTGTAAACTGTCTCGTTCTGTTCCTTTTTTTTTGCCACTGTAACTAACTGAGCATTGTCCTCACCCGTTGTTTCCGTATAACTGATGCTAATAGCGAACAGACAGATTTCGTTACTTCGTGTTCTAGTTCTATTTAGCACTGAAGTTTTGTTAGCTTGTATTGGTAACAACTAATTACGTGTTACCATGATACTGGTACAAAAATCTCTAAAGGGCTGGTACATATTGATGTATTTCTTGGCCGTGTGCATTTAATTAACTTGCCCTTGTGCATTGAATTACCTTGCGCTTGTGCATTCATGTAAAAGCGAGTCTTTTTTTTTGTTATTTTGGATATTCTTCTTGCATTTATAATTAATTTTCTCTTATACCTATAAAATTAATATGACTAGTCCATTTGCAAAGGGTTCCTTGTCCGTGTACGTTGATTGTCGGGAAACAGCGAAAAATATGTATGTAGTGTATTTCTTAATGTGGCTGCATTAATTTTGGCATGGCTGTTACTGTTGGTCACATACCCTGTCTGTACAAATGAGAGCCTTCGGAAAGCAAGCATTCTCCTTTAAATGAAATAAATTGTTTTTAATGTCTGTGGACAAGTGCTACTTTGGAAATGGAATGACTTTCAAACCTGCGTTTAAACGGCCAAAGTATTCTTTCTGGTTCACAAGTAAATATCGTGGGGTTTTGATGTCTTCGAGAGTTATTTTTAGTCACTCGTTTTATAGGAAGGGCCTTCCAGAGGACGTGGAAAGTTATAATATCAAAACGATGATGTTTAAAAAAAAAATTATTTAAGATGCATGTCTTTTCTGCCTCACGAAACGCAAAGACAAAAAAAAATCGCAGTATTATATTAGATGGAATTATTTCGCCTTATTTCTGTTATAAAATTTAATCAGCGATCTCGATGTGGATCCTGTAAAAACTGTCAGAACTCTTTCTTTTTAATTTTGAAGTAAATATTAGTAATACATATATATTGTAGTCAGCTGGATTGTTGCAGTGATCAAGGAATGTATACAGAGTACTGCAGTATGCAGGTTTGAAACATCCGCTTATTTCGCCAACTCCAGCCGCACACGCCAGCAAAATGGCGTCAGCGGTCAGCAAATTGTCGGAACGTTGTTCGCCAATCAGTGCGTGGTAATTTATTTAACAGCCGGCAGCTCAGCCAATAGGGAACCTTTCATAGCACGCAGTGCCCAATAAAACACAAGACCCGAGTGTCGCACAATCAGAGATTGGCTACGCCCACATCAAAGGTACCGACATGCTATTTCATCTCTACGTACTTATCTACCTTGCGTTGTGGACTTGTTCAGACAAGAGAGTGAGAGAGTGGAGAGATCTTTAGAGCCGATGACAATGAAACAAAGTACTTACAGAGCAGCGACGGAGTGCAAGGACGGGGGGAACGGGAGATCCCAGATAAAACCCGCCGACCAGCGGCATCGTCCGGCACAATTCCCACATGCGAAAATTCGGGAGCGACCCTGCCAGTAATCGAACTCGGTTCGCCTAGGTGGGAGGCGAGTAGTCTAACCACTACACCACCNGGGGGCGACTCCGCCGGAAATCGAACCCGGTTTGCTTTGGTGAAAGACGAGTAGTCTAACCACCACAACACCGCGGCCCCTGTACAAGAGAACATCACCAACTTGCGGTAGTGATGGTATGTAGAATGGTTGCCTCCAAATACTTAACCCGTTCGGTCACACATTATCTTCCGAATTCAAATGTTGCAATGTTCGGCTTTTTTTTTTGCAACCAGTAAACCACGTGCTGCGTGCACGAAGATACTGGTACTAACCAATCATTTCAAAGAGGTGTAAAACAATTCCACAAATCAGATTAGACACAAGGAAAACTCCCTAAGTATTGGGTATTTGTGCCTTGCCGTGTAAAGTTCTGGTCAAAAGAATTACACACATGCAACATACTCACGCTCGTGAACACCGTGACTGTACGGGTTAAATTGAAGCGGAACCAATGATTATGAGGAATTATATAACGGTGGCGACGAAACTGTAGAAATTCACAGCGGTCTTAATTTTAGTTTCCTGCCCCGACGACGCTGTTTAAAATGTTTGTATATTCACGGTACATTTTATATCAATGTAAAGTTTATATGTAGAAACGCACTCCATAATGTAAAGGAAAACATCTTTATGGGCCTCCATGGTTGTCATTTAGTTGTCTGCTCTAATTTTTAAGAGACTATGTAATATTTGAATGTAATTTTTTTTTCAGGAAGAAATGGAAGCCGATATATTGTTAGGCATTCATTAATTTGTGTATTGTACATAATTGTGGTCGTTCAAAAGTGTCAAAGTAAGCAATAACATTATTACGCTGAGAAAGTTTGTGCCGAAACATTAATAATATACATACAAGATTCAGCTGTAATGCATGTATTTTTAGCAATAAAATATACATGAAAAACCAAGAAGCACCCTTGATTTTAGAACATCGTTACTTGGCAATTAATAAGTTGTGTTGAGAATTATATCATTCTGTTCAGATCCACGCAAAGATTAAAACTTGACATGAATATCATACATTTCTCTGTTGATTAAAAATTGTTATAAAACAATTATTATTTTCAGAATACAGTAAAAGCATGTATATGACTAGACTTACAATAAGAGCAAATAAAAAAGGAGGGCAGCTTTATTAGCCCAGTAAAGACTCATTTTCATAAAACCGACACCTTAAGAGATTGATTAAAAAATACTTTATAAAATTGAAGTTTCAGAGCGGGCAGTCAAGTGATCCATCAGAGCTCCTACAGAATAATATATCAATGAACGAACACAATTAAAAGAGATTGACTACGCCCAACGCGAGACTCGTGGACATGTAGCATTAAACAAAAAATTTACTCTTGGGCAGCAAGCAAGACTTAAACGCTTTACGTTATAACATAATAGACACAGCAACGCTTACCTTTAGTTAAAGGCAAAACCAAATTTTGACTAGTGACCGAGACCACAATTTTGGAAAAAAAAAAAAAAAAAAAAAAAAAACGCTCACATTACTGCACACCCAAGACAACACATATACTCTACACAGGACATTAAAACAATTAAAAAGCCCAGCTGACACACAATATCAGAGTCCACGACTCGCCGTTTTTAATAGATCATTTGCTCAGTGACTTGGGCGATGAAATAAAATACGAAATTACTCGTCACGGCAATAAGTCCGTTGGACGACAAATTGGCAAACTAGTTCATTGTAGCAGATCTTCAGGATCACGTTCAGGTGACGGCAGGGCGTATAACAGGAGCGTGACCCATGCAACGTCTTAAATAAACTGGCCTGATAAAAAAACTGGTGACGCACGAGAAGGTGCGAGGAGGGCGGATGAAGGGGTTGTGAACAGGGGTGGAAAAGGGAGGGTATCCGAACCGAGCATAGAGCATACCACCAGGCAGAAATGGAGCCGACGAAGACGAGTAGTGCGACGAGCGCTAGCATCGCACACCCCCCCCCCCAAAACCTGTGTTCTGGCGACCAGTCTTTGAACACCTTGACAAACACCCATACAATTCGCAAAGATACAGAGAGTAGGATGCTCGTAGACACCGAAGTAGAAATTAAAGAGTGGTAGAAAAGTCCAGAGAAAGTTGCGTATACAGAATCAAACGAGAACAGTCAAACTGCAGGTACAAAACATAATTGTGGAACTACTGCATTGCAGATAATGGTTCAGCTGATAACACATGTGCCTTTCTAAATGAGCGATTAGAGCTGGGATAAAAAAGGCTATCAGTATTAGGACCTAGAAACTTACTAATCTTAAACGGACCAAGGAATTTAGTTATAACCTTCCCCATATCAGTGCCAACACACAATTTCTACATAAGACCAGGTCCCCTAACTTGAAATTAACTGGCAACCTGCCGTGTTTCATCTTAGCTGTTACCAGCAGCTTCGCTGCCCCGAATCTACGGTGAACCTCCTCAAGAAGGCGATCATGGTCAGCGTCACTAAGGGAGGGAGGGGAGATACCAAATATTAAGCGAGGGATGGCTGAGAGGACGACCAAGGAACGGGAGTGATGGCGGAACTCCCGTGGAATCGTGTTAAACTCTGTTGAATCCTACATTAATAAAATCCAAGTCCAGATCACACTTTGTGTGTTTCTGATTATATAAAATGGTTAAGCAAACATTCAGATTGTTATTAAATCTCTCTACCTGATTGCCATTGGGGTAGTAAAGGACTGGAAGTAAAATGTTTGATAGCCCAGCGAAAACACACGTTCTTAAAAACATTAGAGGTGAAGTACTTAGCATTATCTGTTGCAACATCGACAGGAGCACTAATCATCTTCCAAACCTGATAGGCGAGCGCTTTAACAATGGACGACGGTTTCATGTTTCGCAGTGATAACAAAACAACAAACATGGTAAACATATCCAGCACGATTAGAACTAACAAAGGGTCGAAATATATCAAGATGAACAGTACTCCAAGGTGCCTGAGAAATCTGCGTCACTGCCTGCCCGACGTTAGCATGCTAGAGCCGGCTAACATTTATGTCATAGGTTACATGAACGTACAAAATCAGAAACGCCGCCCCTTAAACCAGGCCAGGCAAACTGTACAGCAATTTTATTGAAAGTCTTACCAACACCCAGATGAACACCAAACACGGAATCGTAAAAGTAGGGCCTCATCATAGGTCTCTATGATTACGGTACAACTATCTTGCGAGCACGTCCAATTTTACCATCAAAATACAAAATTTCACAGAAACACAGAAACCATCATCCGCCTGAGCTTGACACAAATTTACGAAAAATTCAGGGAAAACCTGTGTAATATTATTAGAAGCATCAGGAGCTGCCAGTAACCCTTAAAATGTTTGCACTCCCTTCAAGGTTTAAGGCCGAGGGAAATTATATATAGGGGCAACACGATCAGGACCAATCATCAGTTGACCCTCGCAGAGTAGATATCCCAAGGATCTCACCTTGTTCGAAACCAAGGTGACTATATCAAGATTTACCGTCAAACCAACTTCCCTCATTTTGAGAAACACCTGTTGGAAGTGAGACAAATTGTACTCGAGATCATCACTGTAGACAAAGATGTCAAACCAATTTAAATTTATACTCAGACAGAACATGAGCTAACACTCGGGACGAAGCTCGACTGCCAAAATTTGAACCCATAGTAATGCGTGTGATCTCGTACTGACTGAGCGGTGTGCTAAAAGCAGTATATTTCCTGCAGGAGTGATCCAGCAAACATTGGTGGAAGCTATAATTTAAATCTAACTCTGAAAACACACGGGCTTTACTCAAGTGCTGAAGGGCGTAATCTATGGTAGGGAACGGAGAACGACCTTTATGAATTTTCTTGTTTACAAGAGAATGGTTAGCAACCAAATAATACTTGCCACTTTCCTTTTTACGCACCATAAACCCCGGCAAACAATAATCTGATGTGGGGGGAAGAATTACGCCAAGTTCTAACAACTTATATAAGATTTCCCGAAAGGCTTGGAGAGCTTAGGAGGAGAAAATTCGAAATGACTGTCGCGCACCGGAATATCATCCGTCAAAGAGAACTCGTAAGGAAGGACATCGCATTTGCCAATGCGTGAAGAGATGAGATCCCTAAACTCCCCCTTCAACTGATCCAATTGAATTTTAAAATCAGTGGCAGAACTCGTACCATAAAGTAAGGGAGAGAACACGTCCGGAACAGCGTCGATCGGAGGGACAATCCTGTGTTTGGAGCAATTCCAAAATACATAAAAAATTCGTCGGTGTTAACTGACGCCCTAGTTTTTCCTAGAAATTCCAGACCTAGAATAACGTCATGGGAAAGGTCAGAAAACACCCAAAAGGGAAACGTTTACGAAAACCTACCGATCTTAAAATGTAGGTTCACTGCTACATTGTTCCTAAAGATGTCGCCATTAGCGACACATAAACGTTTCTCAGACATATGTATGACACACCTTTTGGATACGATCTTCGAATCCAAGAGTTGTTTCAAAAAGGAATTGCTCAAGACACAATGGGTAGCCCCAGTATCTTCCAAGGCAGAAAAATTCCTCAACACCGTACACTTCCGAATAGTGCGCGGGACTTTATCTATTGCCCATCTGGAAAACCCATGCCCATTTCCGGTCAATTTCCGTTCCCCACACTAGGACTAGTCCTGCGCAGGTGCCAAAGCTCGCCGCACTGAAAACCTTTTCTTTCGGATATTTTACGCCTGTTGCATTCGCAATTCTTTGCCGCGTGTCCCCGAGGAGCACAATTGCTGCACCGCACGGAAATGCCGCGTTGCTCGACATCCTGTATATTGTAAATTTGGCCGGGCGACGTGGAGTTGTAGTCGTGGCCGACTCGTATGGCAGGTGGGAAACACGCACGATACTCGCTAGAGACAACAAGATGTATTTTGCACTTCGACAGCTAACTGACGTAGCTCACGAAAATTAAGTGGAACAGAAATAAAAGTGCATCGAGCGCGCACGTGCGGAGATAAATTATTAATGATAACACTAACCAGTTCGTATTTACTCATGTGTAAGCATAAGGCGTCATGAAATGTACATATGGAATCAAAAAACTCGTACATAGGCTCGTCCGGCCGTTGGTATCTGTAGATAAAACCGCGTTCACGTTGACGCTTGACGCGCGAGGAGAACAAAGCCTCGACCACGCTACGTTTAAAGCCCAAAAAATGTACCACCTTACAATGACATTATTTCTTCACGAAGTAATTGTAATATAAATCCTTTACATTTATTTCGCTATGACTTTTAGGAGACTCTCCTAAACATTCACACGTGGACTAGCTATTTTACTGACTGCAATAAAGAAATATAGAATACTAACTGGTTCTAGGGACGTCAAGGGAGAGAGGTTCCGCAAGGCTACCAGGAATAACTTGTCTACTTAAGGCGGACCATAAGTGACACTCACCAGGACCACTCGCTCAGAGTACAGTACAGTTCCGAACAAAATATTAGTTTGATGCGACGCCTTTGACTCAAAGGATTAACGAGCACGCTGTTAGCATAGACAATTGAAGTAGCAGACGGTGGAGGAGTAGTAGTAGTTCTATGTCTTCAAATTGAGTTAAAAGTGTTCAGTTAACATTCGTGAGTGTAGAAGTTTTTATTTTTTTATTTTCAGTTTTTTTAAAAGAACGTAACTGGAATATAAAAAAATATTTGTAAAATTAAATGATTTTATAATATTTGCACACTTTCACTTGACCGGCGCATGAACAAAGAGATCGGGCGCGTGGAAGTATTTTTTTTAATAGCGCTGTTAGCATACACAATGTGCATGCGATGATATATTAGGCAGGGATTTCAAAAATGCTCCCTATACTGTGAATACCCTAAAGTAAGATATTACTATAAAAATATTTACCAAAACTGCAAATACTTTCTCACGATTAACTTCCTCTAATTAAATTAATAAGTCTTATATATCAGGCGAAATCTATGTATGGATCAGTGGAAATTGTTTCGCTAAGATCATTAGTATATACTGATTAATTATGAAATACAGTTATTTTCATTGTTATCGAATAGTTAGCTAATTCCAGTATTTCCCGTTGACAGGCAATCCGAAACATGATAAAGAATATTAATTAAAGGTGCTACAAGTAACACAGTTTTAACTGGCCCAATATTTTGTATGGCTGTTTAAAAATCTAGTTTCGTTAAAGGACACAGTAATAAAATGTAAAAAAAAAATGCCTATTTACAAGTTTGGCATTGCTGCATGTATGCAAAGGAGCAAAAAAAATCTGATAGAGAAAGTACAATTTTTAATGAAAAACCACTTCGCTTACACAAGTTTTTTTTACGCTTCGATCCCAACGCTGTTCAGTCCTGATTGCTTTGTCCGTATCAAGGATTTGAGCGAATTTCATTACTGCACTCGCTCAGGTGTAAAGGAACATTCGGTGAAATCACAGCGAGTGGCTCACAGCTTCCGTCGCTCAGCCGCCTGTCCCCGTACCGACTGGGAAAAAAAACAATTCACATCACGAAATGTGTTAACTTTCCCCATAACTATACCATCTCGCTTTCGTAGTTACTTAAAAAAAGTTTCATTCATCAGCGTTTTCAAAACTTATTTATTAATAACACAAGTTGTGTTCTTTTTCTTCTTCAAGCGTAAAGGTCATAATCATTGTAAAGTAACAGCGTAGCTGTGTAAAATAATGTATGCTTACACAACGAGCACGTAAAATAGTTATGCTGTTTAAAATTAACTTTATTTTTAATAAGATAGTATACCTTAAACACGCGTGGTTTACTAACAAATGATAAAAGTTAAATAATACATGTGGAAATTTAATCACTCTATTGAAGTTTTTGAAATCCTTTAATATGTATGTGTAATTTAGTTCCCTGTAACGAGTACGAAATGGGCATTTTGCACGTACGATGAGAAGAAAGAATGTTTATCCTACACATTTTGCCAACATATATATATACTCACTGGTTNTTTTGCCAACATATATATATACTCACTGGTTGTGTTTTATAGTAAGCAAAGTAATTCATCAAATCGGTGTGATGCAGAGACCCCGGAGTTAGCAGAGACCCCGGATTTAGCAGAGACACCGGAGTGAGCAGAGACCCGGAGTTAGCAGAGACTCCGGAGTGAGCAGAAACCCCGGAGTTAGCAGAGACCCCGGAGTTAGCAGAGACCCCGGAGTGAGCAGAGACTCCCAGAGTGAGCAGATACCCCAGAGTTAGCAGAGACTCCCAGAGTGAGCAGAGACTCAGAGACTCGCGGAGATAGCAGAGACTCCCGGAATTAGCAGAGACTCCCAGAGTTATCAGAGACTCCCGGAGTGAGCAGAGACCCCGGGAGTTAGCAGAGACCCCGGAGTTAGCAGAGACACCAGAGTTAGCAGAGACTCCCAGAGTTAGCAGAGACTCCCAGAGTTATCAGAGACTCCCAGAGTGAGCAGAGATCCCGGAGTGAGCAGAGACTCCCAGAGTTATCAGAGACACCAGAGTTAGCAGAGACCCCGGAGTTAGCAGAGACCCCGGAGTTAGCAGAGACCCCCGGAGTTAGCAGAGACTCCCGGAGTGAGCAGAGACTCCCAGAGTGAGCAGATACCCCAGAGTTAGCAGATACTCCCAGAGTGAGCAGAGACTCAGAGACTCGCGGAGATAACAGAGACTCCCGTAGTTAGCAGAGACTCCCAGAGTTATCAGAGACTCCCGGAGTGAGCAGAGACCCCGGGAGTTAGCAGAGACCCCGGAGTTAGCAGAGACACCAGAGTTAGCAGAGACACCAGAGTTAGCAGAGACACCAGAGTTAGCAGAGACCCCGAAGTTAGCAGAGACCCCGGAGTTAACAGAACCACCCCCCCCCCACCTAAGATTTAGCAGAGACTCTCAGAATTAGCAGAGACCCCAGAGTTAGCAGAGAACCCGGAGTTAGCAGAGACTCCCAGAGTTAGCAGAGACCCCCGGAGTTAGCAGAGACTCCCGGAGTGAGCAGAGACTCCCAGAGTGAGCAGATACCCCAGAGTTAGCATAGACTCCCAGAGTGAGCAGAGACTCAGAGACTCGCGGAGATAGCAGAGACTCCCGGAGTTAGCAGAGACTCCCAGAGTTAGCAGAGAACCCGGAGTTAGCAGAGACCCCGGAGTTAACAGAACCACCCCCCCCACCTAAGATTTAGCAGAGACTCCCAGAATTAGCAGAGACCGCAGAGTTAGCAGAGAACCCGGAGTTAGCAGAGACTTCCAGAGTTAGCAGAGACCCCCGGAGTTAGCAGAGACTCCCGGAGTGAGCAGAGACTCCCAGAGTGAGCAGATACCCCAGAGTTAGCAGAGACTCCCAGAGTGAGCAGAGACTCAGAGACTCGCGGAGATAGCAGAGACTCCCGGAGTTAGCAGAGACTCCCAGAGTTATCAGAGACTCCCGGAGTGAGCAGAGACCCCGGGAGTTAGCAGAGACCCCGGAGTTAGCAGAGACACCAGAGTTAGCAGAGACACCAGAGTTAGCAGAGACACCAGAGTTAGCAGAGACACCAGAGTTAGCAGAGACTCCAGAGTTAGCAGAAACCCCGGAGTTAGCAGAAACCCCCGGAGTTAGCAGAGACGCCTTCTGAGGGACGAAGGACGAAGGACGAGGGCGCGGTGGTGTGATGAGACGTGAGTATAGGCTAACGTGACGACTGGTAAGATGTATGTTCTCGCCTCGACGTCGACCAGGGCAGAAGTTCCAGAAGGACGTCGACATGCGGCCCGCCGTGGCCCGTCTACACATCAGTCTTTGCCTCTTGCTGGTTGCAAAAGGTCGATCCTGCAATGGAGATTAACCCGTCCAGTCACACATTAATTTCCGAGTTCTAGTATTGCAGACACGCACTTTTTTCGTGTTCGCGGTACTCGTCTTCAGCACTTGTCTGGTGACCAGCGAACAACGTGCTGCATGCTGGATGATATTTGCATCAACTATTCATGTCAGAGAGGTGGAAAATTTCCATAGCTCAGATAACCACAGGTTAGTCTGGACACTGATGCCTTTGTGCCTACAGCAACGGCCATAAATTCCATTCATATACAACGTGTCCACGTTCGAGGAAGCGGTAACCGAACGTGTTAAAGGTGGCTACAAAATTATACAAATTTAAGTCTTGGTTAATTATCGTCTCGGAAGTGTTCTCATATATTGTAATTTATGTTAAACACATATTTGATCACTAACATATAAATTTAAGGAAGGAATTAGCCTTCATTTTAATGGTAGAGTAGCTCTGAACCATCAGTTACAAATTGACCCAAAAATAAGTATAAATTTAAAAATAAATGTTTTTAAAAATATTACGACTAACGTAATGTTATATCAGTAATTAAAAAAAACGAACGACTATAATATACCATTATTCAAAGCAAGCAAACTAAATCACAGGTTAAATAATTTATTGTGTTATATGCCTATAAACGTTTGGTCACAATAAATTATACGAATTGTGATAAAATAATTATAATTTCTAAGTAATAAAAATATTTTTCTAGAACATCGTGTAATGAAATGAAATTACAGTACTAATAATATGATTTCATGTTTATGCAGGTCTCGTTGAGTGTGAGTGATAAGCCAAGAAGGGTTGAAACCAAACGTTAGACCAAGAGCACTAGTGGTTCAAAGAAAACGCTTGCAAGCCCGAGAACAAAAAGTTGATTTTTCTTTCAAGTTACTTCGGACATCATAAAGTATTTTGGCACGCTTACTTTAGTGTGGCTGAAAGAAACCTCTATTTCCTATCCAGAAATGTTTCATAGTAACCTATGGTACGACCAAAAAGAAACACTGCTGCCGTAACGCGTGCGGGAACCGAAAATAAATATAATTTAAGCTTTAAACAAGTAATCTTAATTACTGTAGTTGGTAATATAAGTACCAAATTCTTTGACAGCAATTTTACATTCTCGGAAATTATACTGTAGTTTCCTGTATACATTCATGAGACACGTAAATTAATATTAATAGGCCTATATTTTACTTTTAAGTACTGAACTTAGACGTTCCTCATATAAAAATGCCCTGAACAATGCACTATTTCATGAACTTATTGTAGTAATGATCAAGTTCGTGGATTATTATCCGTGAATTCAAATACCAGAGCTTCAATTTTTCTCACGAATTATTTAATTTGAGATTCTTTCTTTCCTCTTGACATACTTCCGGTATTACACTTAACACCAAATTAATCCACACAGTTTCCTATTTCAGACACATTGGTTTCGCAATTCTTCTCCGGCATACGCATGCTAAATTTCACAGCTTTTATTTTCGTTATACTCTGTAGATATGTATGAGTCCAGATATGCAAGGTGCCCAAACTGTTTGTGTATTTCCTTGATTTCAACTGAGAAACCATTCAGTATTATTAAGGCTGTACAAAGTCACACCTTTCTAACAAAAAGAATATTTCAGAATGTGGCCCATCAAAAATTATGTCTTACTTTCATCTCAGAATTTACAATATTTAGACAACTGAAAATTGAATTTAACTAGTCATGTAGTAACTTTATATTTTAATTCCAAACGGGAAAAATCGTTTTTCTAACTGCGATTCATAGATTATCGTTTATTCATAAAATTTTAAAGCGGAAAAAGCCGTGTAACATAAATTTATACGGAATTTGGTGATTATTAAATTTCATAAGCTCTTATTGTGAATAAATTCTTTCCCGCTTTAATTAACAGAAATTTAAATTCAGAGGATACATTACTCTTTTATATAATCAAATTATTTTTTTTTTTTTTTAGATACGGATTATTTTGAATTATCCGCCATATATTTAAGTTAATATTTTTTACGACGCTATTTGGTTTTAGTTTTCGGGCACATAATTTGAGCATTTATTTTATTGCGCACTTTTTATTAAAATCAGGAGTCCGATGTAAGTAAGGATTTTGCTTCTACCGTTTCACTTTTACAGAATTAATACCATCCCGTCGCAAACATTGAGCAAGGGAATAAGTAAATATCATAATTTATTGATAACATATAAGAGATATTTCAAGTTTGCCAAAGATAAGGAACTGAAAACTATACTTTTGACAGGTGTCTAGCCCATAGACCGATCTCGCTGGCTGCGCACAACCAATCTCCGTGTCCCAAAATGTTCACCGCGATACTTTTATGCCAACACGAATATAAAACCTTGCGTGGATTCGATTTGACATTAGAACGGTCTTTGGTAAACAAGGGTTTGAGATGCTTTTATACTTTCCCTTTGCCAATTTGCAATGCATTTTACATAAATTCAAATTGGTAAAAACGATTTTATTAATATGATAATTCTTGTCATTTAAATCTTAAGATATAAACAAACATGTTCCTCGCTGTTGACCTTTTGGGGCAGGTCAATGTCAGGTACATGCACAGAACACGCGGTCTACCTCATCTTTAGTCAATGGTGCAGCCACGCTACTGAAAGCAGATAGCCGAAGTTAGCCACTTCGTAATGAGATGAAATAGCGATTTCTCTCCCTCGGTGGGCGCCCTTCTCTCCTACACCCCCTTCGCCACGACACTTCTCGACACGCAACTAATTGACTCGCCCACCGCCTGCTAATTACCTGCCTCCAGTGCATGCAAGTTCCACGCGGAGTTCTCGGGGAAGAACTGACGACACAGGCAACCCCCCAGACTCTCTCGCCCTTTGACACCAGCTCCTTCCCTCCTGCACGTCGCCGTCTTGCGACCAACGAACCAACGTGTTTGTGACTTGGGTCGCCACCCCCGTCTTCGCCGACACCACCCCTGCCGGAGGAACCAGACGTCCATTCCAGACGGATGCTGCGGTTTTACCGTAACTGTAACGCTCGCCATTGCAGCTGTGTACCAGTAAAGTGAGCCCTTTTTGAAGCCCTTTCGGAATAGTCAGTAACTATAATTTATTATTGTAACCTTACTCGTTTAATTACGAGTCCGGAGGAATATATACACTGCGTTTATTTCTTACATGGAAATAGTTATTTTAAGGAGAGGTGGAATGATAAACAAAAAATGGCTGGTAGGAAAACAGTAACTAGGACCACAAAAGTGCTCACTTTACCACGAAAAACCTATATCCTGTCGTGATTCGGTTGGGTGTGGTGAAACCTTAGATTAAACACGAGGTAGACCGATGTTTGCCTCCCGTGCGGATATCCCCATCATTGATTCGCCAACGGCTAAGGTTTTAGCTACCCGAGTTGAAAAGCCCAATGCTTTTTAGTTTGGCGGGGCCGTGGTGGTGTAGTGGTTAGACTGCTCTTCTCCCACCAAGCCGAACCGGGTTCGGTTCCCGGCGGGATCACCCCCCTGGGTTTTTCGTATGTAGCAATCGTGCCTGACGATTCCGCTGGTCGGCGGGTTTTCTCGGGGATCTCCAGTGTTACCCCGCCCCTTACATCCCGGCGCTGCTCCATACTCATCTCGCTTCACCCGCATCGGATCCCAAAACCTCGATCTTAAGAGCCACCCAAATATCGTCACTCACTCGCTTTTATTTTGGGAACTGAAATATTTCTCCCGTGTAACGTATTTTCCCGTTTTGTTTGTAATTATAGGATGTTTACGGTCAGGTGAGCACTTTTGAAATAAACTTTTGAAAAGTGCCGTTCTCTGCACATATTTTAACTGGCACACTAATTGTGGTGGGCCAAGTGAAGTTGGCAAAAGCCGAGGGAAAGTTGTTACGTGCTTTAACGTCGAATTAAAAGCGTTAGGTAAACAGTTGTGAATACCAAATTATTTATTTTAATTCTGTATTTAATGTATATACGCAAGTGTAAGAAAATAAATTTACTATAATATATTAATTTTTTATATAATTACACAGTTTTCTTTGACGGACGCAGAAATAAAGTGATGAGGCCTATGGAAACGTTAATTTTACAAATGGTGGAAGAATATTTAATGCTCATATAAGTGTAGCTCTCAGGTAGGGATTTCAAAGTGCTCAGTTTACCGCGAACGGATTTTAAATGGAGTAATTGCTATTTTTTTTTAAATTTATAATTTTTAAAATTATTCAGTTTGTATTGCATTAGAATCTGCGAATATATGAACCCTTTTTGTTCGCACTACAGTGTAAATAAAATTAAATATGTTAAGATGTTCTTAATATTCTGTCGTAATATAGATTCTGTAAACATTGTGTTGCACAGTTAACATAATAAAATATTAAAACTGTGTCAAAAAACTAATAGTGAAATTGTTAAAAATATAACTTTTGGGGCTTTTCTGCGCAGTTTCATTACGGGAAAGGAGAAAAGTACAAAGTTCTTTTTAATGACGGGTATATTTATTTCGAATTTAATTTTGTAACGTCTTACAATTGAAATAAGCTTGCTTATGAACGCTCAATGTCGAAAACAGACATATCTTTACTGTCTGGTCTTGTAGAAACCATTAAAGAGCATGAATTATAGTAACGAAATAAAATAAGTACTAAAAAGTTTGGCTGGGACGAGTGTACAACACATTTCGTGAGAAACATGATCTTTTACACACAAATAAATAACATTTCTCCATTTACTGCTCGCTTAAAAGTGGACTATTTGGAACACCACCGCACCTAGCGACGGAACTTATCCCTATGCTGAACTCTTCCATAAAATGTCAAGTTTTGTTTCTGACCTTAGTAGAAACGTTATCCATGGCCAATACAACTCGCCTTGTCACGTGGTCAACAAAGACGAGCGAGTTTGTTCGAATCCGAATTTTCAACTGACCCACCCTTTAAAATGAATGAAAGGCTTTGACTAACTTTAACATATTCTAGTTGCATTTAACCTATGTTCGAGAGAGTGCACAAACATCTGAAAGAACTTACGTTAACATTGTTATAATCTCAAATACTAACTACGTCTCCTTCGATAGTGCTACTGGCAGAAAAGCAGCCCAGTGTTGGGAAACGGAGAGTTGCTGTGCGCAGCTATAATAAACACTCTACCCCATTTTCCCTGTCGGGTGGAAACCACGTCTTAAACCTCCTATCAGCCTTGCTCTTGTCACAGCTTCTATAAGGCCGCGTGCAAGAGCAAGTATACTAGCCGCTATGCGAGTCGGCATGGAATATCTCTATTACGTAAGAGCGGGTGTACCAACATCGTTAGACACACTTGTAGAACTTAGAAATACTGAGCTTACCAGTAACTTGTATAGACCTGTTAAAACTGATTGCCCTTGAAACAGTTTAATGCTTACTGATGAACTGTTATACTTTAAATATTACTTCCCAAATTTGACTCGCGTTTTAATTCATGTAGACAGTTCTTATTTAGACTCTATACAAAATGCTCAACAATGAACTGACTCCTGTTAATATTTCACATCATGAAAATTTTATCTTGTGTAATTTGTAAACATTTTGTCTGCATGCTAGCTAAATGAGTCAATTTCATTGGTCAAATAATAAAACGACGGTTCAAATATAATAATGATCTCACGGATATTTTCATCAAATACTGTAATCTATATTTCTCTGTTGGCATATTTTTACCTAAATATTTTCTAGTGTGACAAAACCTTTCCCTGTTGTAATATGAAAAATTGTTTTCGAAGGTGTAACCGGATGTCTTTGACAACTCACGCTATTAATTGTTATGATCATTAATTACCTCGCTGCCATGTGCACCTGTATCCTGTCTAGGTGAATGTTACGGCCGACAGCAAGGTAAGTTGCGGGGGGAAAATAAACCGGTAATTTTTTTTCTCGCGAAGCGCACGCATTTTTTGCAGCTGAATTTTCATTTGGTTAAAGAACTTTCGACATGTCCCATATTATTAAAATAAATTTTTAGTCTCGCTAGATATTATATTGGTGTGATTTATTATCTGAAGACTCGCTACCAAGAAGCTTGGAAAGATTGAACTTACAATTTATATTATTAGCGTGTGATTTACAATATTTTGCTTCATCTTATTATTAAGAGACTAACTTAATTTATATGCCTTGTGACGAAATCGAGAGTTTTCGAACATTGCTAATTGGATATGTTTTGCGGAAAATATTTTGCACTTAGACTGAGCTTTCACGGCACATCTCAGAGCTGTAACATTGTTTCATACTGAGTTTATTAAAAAATACGGTGTTCATCACTACGTATTTGGTAGTTTATATCCAAAGCATCAATTGACCATTGCGATATCTAAAAACTTAAACCAAAACCAAGTAGATTATAACCACAAATGTTATATTTTGATAGAATAAATTTCCCTAATCGTGTAAAAAAGATAGACATTTACACCTTGCACGTTATTAACTTACTTAGGGAAGAAGTATTGAAGAAAAAAATTTTTAAATATCATGCAACTGAATACACATTTTCGTCAGTAGTAAAATGCAAACACACTACAGTGGTTTTGAGAATCATTTCCATTACGGTGTATTATTTTCACTTTACAGGTTTCCATATTTGTAAATTTGAAGACTGTGAATTGTAATGTTAACCAGTATGCACGAACAATATGTTGGAATAAAATTTTACAGAAATATTTTATCTTGCACGCAGAGGCCTCAGTTAGTAATATCGTGTATTAACTGGCGCCTCGAATGTAGGCAACCACAAACCCAAAGCCCACAAACATACTGACTGTTCTACATACAGTCTCTTTACGTTAAGGTCATATTTGTCCAAATCCTTTAATCACATCCCGTGATTTGACGTAATACTCAACAATTTTAAAACCAGTTATGAGAAAACTTTTGCCGTATTGATTTTATAATGATAAAACCGATACGACAATATAATTGTGATCATTGGACGCATACACATTTATAAATCTTCAAATTTATGTGATTCTGGGTATGAACTCTTTCACTGCCATCAAAAAGCAAAATGGAATATATGGATAGCTTCAGAATTAATTGCAGAGCAAATTTTGCTAAATAATGGTTCCTGAGAAATGACTCGAAATTTGATGTGTTTACCAGACAGAAGAATTTTACACAATACAATTATAATTTAATTCAACCGTACGGAACTCCGTTGCTCCATCTAAGCCGAATATGAGCACTGATTTTGTATTATTAAATGTGTACCACAAATATCTAAATAAAAGCATATTTTAAACTCTTCAGCTTATTTTTTACTCACGATCAAATTTAATAATTTATCTACATACATATATAAAGTGTGACGTACACATTTAAGTTAATTGTTTAAGCAATATATACTAAATAATATCGCTTAAATAATCAAACAGACCCCATACATGAAAACGAAGCCCTGAAATTAGGTTACTTAGGGTCTTTGAAGTTATATTGATATTTCAAAATTTATCGGAAGAGACCGAACATAAAATAAACATGTTTTTGAAACGATAGGTGGTAAGGAAAGTGTGCATGATCACACGGAATAATAGACACAGCAAAGAGTTTAGGCGCTATTTCTTAAACGAGAGCTATGTTTTTATTTAGTGCAAACTAGTGTACTATAATGTTTTTTTTAAACTGTACAATGGTTCTATAATGATTTTTTTTTACCGACATTAAAGATTAAACCTACTATAAGGCTCCAACTCCGTCGCCATAAATTTGAAATGAAAACAGAACAATACGATTCGTTGCACAAATCTATAACATTAATATCGTAGTGTCGATTCGACTTCCCTGAACAGCTAAAATGTTCATTGGAAGAGTTAACTTGATTTAGATCTTTCCTGTATGCGTTCGTGGTGTAGTTATCCTTGTTCCTTAAGATGTTGAGTTTGAAAGCAGTGAGAATTTGGTAAATTGGAAAAACATTTTAATGAAATTCAGTTTCAATTCGAAGTTATAAACTTGAAACAAAACCTAATTGTGAAAAATTATACTCCCAGGCTCTGTATCAAGGCAAATATAACAATTTGTTTTTCAGTAATTTTATATTTTATTATTAAATTTTATGACATTTCCAGGAAACAGGCTGTACAATAATGTTACAAAGAGTTCGATAGCAAAGAAGCACGTATTTTATGCTCAAAAAAGTCCCTGGTGGTATATATCAATCTTTAACAGAAACGCCAAAATTAAAAAAAAAAAAACCATTTTCATTAACATTTTTTTTCCTGTTAACCATATTCTCATTACTTTCAAACCAGGCAACGGCCTTGAGTTACTCAGAGAAGTTTGAAAATGTTACTGAGAAACAGAGACTATATACAAAAAAAAGTAATATATTGCTAGTTCTTTAGTTTAAAAAAAAAGAAAGTGCTCTGAGGAATATCGTATGTGACACTACTGCGTACTTTCCCGCCGTGTTTATTTAGACGTTTTATTCATGTCAAAGTGCGGTTCCTAGTTCTGTCGGCACCCTCCGTGCCACTGTCTACTTCGGCTTTTGTCTTTGCAGCCGGTTTTGTTACCTCTTTTTCTCTCTCACTCAATTTATTTCACCCTTGTCCAAAGTTTCCTTGGTCTTCCCCGCTTTCTTTTGCTCCGCGGTTGACACGTGAATACTTTTGTGGTCAACCGTGCGTGTAGACTGTCTTGTCCCTTTTATTATCGTCTCTTTCACGTTCTCCTGGATTCTCCGAACCGTTTGTGTTAGGCGCGTAACTTCGAAACTCTGCCCGTTCTTCGCATATACGCTTTCTCTGCTCCTGTTGTAATCGATTTCACAAGGCACTATATTGCTTTCAACCTACCAGTCGCTGTCATAGGACATTGCGACTGGAGGTAAAAAAGCACACACACAAATCAATCAATATGAGATGTTTAGAACATACCTCAATTCAGCGTTTAATCTCCCGAAACTTTTAAAAGTATTTTGGATTTCTTTGCCAGCAGCAACAAAATAACAGAGTATTCTTGGGTTTTTTTGTATAGTTAAGCCCTCGCTTCTTTATCCTGTGCGAGCGAGCGGAAGAGAAGTACAGAGTAGGGATATGATAGCGGGAGGCGGGACACAATAGATGTTTGAATGACAAGCGAGATATAATCCTATACGGGTTTTAGTTACAGTGTATGCCGCCACACATGCTTCCGCCTAGTGTCGTCATAAACCTTTCGCGGCTCGCACGCTCCTGACGTTAGGCAGATTGAATTTCTGTATTTATCAGAAGAAGGTTCTGATTTTGAAGGTACTTGCCTCTCTCCTCGTAACTCTGGGTCCAGGGAATAATCCAGGTCAAGGTCAACGATTATTAAAGCCCCGTGGGCTTCCGGGCGATAGTTGATGAGTGTCTGCAGTTTGGGAGATGGCGCTACCTTGAGCGATAGACGACGAGCGAGAAGAGCAACGAGTGGTGAGAGAACTGACCAGCGAGGGTAAAATGTTCGACTGCGAGCATCGGTGTAGTGAAGGGTGTGACTGGCAGGCTGGACTATATAAAGATGCGTGGGGGTAAGGCATTGTAAATTATGGAAACAGACAGACTGAACTTGTGTTAATGATGAATGCGAGTTATTAGACCTTAAGCCAAACGGATACATCGAGAAGAACTTTGTTTAGGGTTGAGACAGACATTTAATAGTAGAGATAGATGGATTTAAACTGTAAATAATAGCTGCGTGAATAAATTAAAAATCAAATTTATTTCTTATATTAAGACTTCCAACCCTTACAATCACGGATACGCCCATCATATGTCTTGCAACAATAATCTCTCGTAACAAATGAAGATTCCTTTACCATTACTGAGACCAGCAGTGAAGACAGTATAGTGTATTTCATTTAAGTAGACTAAATTGTGACATACAATGTGATTAGCCAACACTCTAAGTAAACAGTAAATGCAAAGTATTGTATCAGCTTATGAGTTGTTGCGTGGTGTGTGTTATGTTGGTGATATTTGTTGATGGTTGTGGAAGAAAATAGTATTCAGAACAAGTTGTAATTCGTAACTTTAATTATACTTACAACATTTGTGGTTTAAGTTATGTTTTAAAAGAAATAAACAATTTCTTTTGGCTTTTAACGAATTGGTTTAAAAATAAATATAACTACACTGTACAAAAAAATTTTAATTTTTACTGAGAAATGGTTAGTAATTATACAAATGCTTGTTATAGTACAAATATACCTCTTGTAAAATTACTCGTATGTAAAACTACAAGGGCCGTGTATATAATAGAACTCAATAAATGTCTATACTCTAATGACCCGTATCCAAGAGCTTCAGGAAAATGGCGGACACTCAACAACGTAAAACCATATATGGCAGTTAGTACAAAAACTGTGGGTGATGTAACGTTTAGTTGCGTGTTTAAAAAAATGTATTGCAAGTTTGAATAATGCGAAACACTTAAAAAAAGCTCAAATATTCATAATAAAACGACTGTTTCAATAAAACGTGACCTTGTTACTCACTAACTGTTTACTAGCTACACAGAACTCTTAAGTCGGCTCTAAAGACCTCGTTGTTTAGAGCCGTCCAAATCTCTCAACTGAACAACAGAACTCTTAAAATGAAATAAAAATATATTTACCTTAATCAAATAACGTCATATTATTTTGTAGGTACTTGCAGCTATATTTACTATAAAAATAAGTGGTAACTTTCAAGTCAAATAGGTGTGGTGGTGAAGGGCGCGGGCTAATAACACAAGGGATATGGCTTCTTGCCCCCATGCTGGCAAAGAGGAAATGGCTTCTTGCCCCCATGCTGGCAAAGAGGAAATGGCTTCTTGCCCCCATGCTGGCAAAGAGGAAATGGCTTCTTGCCCCCATGCTGGCAAAGAGGAAATGGCTTCTTGCCCCCATGCTGGCAAAGAGGAAATGGCTTCTTGCCCCCATGCTGGCAAAGAGGAAATGGCTTCTTGCCCCCATGCTGGCAAAGAGGAAATGGCTTCTTGCCCCCATGCTGGCAAAGAGGAAATGGCTTCTTGCCCCCATGCTGGCAAAGAGGAAATGGCTTCTTGCCCCCATGCTGGCAAAGAGGAAATGGCTTCTTGCCCCCATGCTGGCAAAGAGGAAATGGCTTCTTGCCCCCATGCTGGCAAAGAGGAAATGGCTTCTTGCCCCCATGCTGGCAAAGAGGAAATGGCTTCTTGCCCCCATGCTGGCAAAGAGGAAATGGCTTCTTGCCCCCATGCTGGCAAAGAGGAAATGGCTTCTTGCCCCCATGCTGGCAAAGAGGAAATGGCTTCTTGCCCCCATGCTGGCAAAGAGGAAATGGCTTCTTGCCCCCATGCTGGCAAAGAGGAAATGGCGTCTTGCCTCCATGCTGGCAAAGAGGAAATGGCTTCTTGCCCCCATGCTGGCAAAGAGGAAATGGCTTCTTGCCCCCATGCTGGCAAAAAGGAACTTTTTTTTTTCGTATGTTATATTTTTTAATACAAATTTTTTAAGTTACCCTCTACAATTAATTCATTACTTTGGTTTTCTAGAAAAAATTATTTAGACTTATCAATAATGTAAGTTGTAACACAAGGCATTACAAATATATATATTTTTCAGGTTTTACAAGAAAAATGTAGTTTTACAAAGGATTTTCTTGGCAACTGGGTTTCCAAGGATTTTTCTTGTAAGCGCACAAAACAGTTTTTAGAGTGTATTATGACGGAGCATGCGGACAGCGAACCTTTAGTTTTGTTTGTAAACGCCATCGTACATGTGATCTTTTTCGACATCTTTTGCACATACTTTACTGGTGTTATCGCAACATAATATCGGTACTTCATAGTTTATTGTATTTAATTTATGAATGGTAGTAGGTTGTAATGTTGCAATTCTAAGTAAGATTTTTTGCGTGAAATATAATACTATTGACATGTGTATATCTTCGTCCGCCATTTTCTGCACCGTCGTGAAGAACTAACGTGTATTTTCGTCCTGCAGATTATTAGTTTTTTGGGAAACGTGTGAAGTGTCGTATTTTCAGAATTATTCGGAAAATTATTTCGTATCAGTGGCAGACAAACCTGTCCTAGGGTTGCCATAGGTCAACGTGTGTTCAACATTTGCGAATAGGAGTTACGAACGGCATGCCAGTGTGTTTTGTGAGACACTGCCACCTTGCCTGATGGAGTTGATCTGGGTCTTCTCACGCAGCCTCTGTACCAAGTGACATGCACTGTGCTTGTGTAAAAACAATATTCCACACACATGGACTGCCCACTGACGATTGCTCTATGGTTTTAATAAATGTTCAGTGTAACAAAAGATATAGTAAAAATATATGGTGCTCACATATGAGCTTGTCGGTTTACACCTATTTATTATTACTGAACCAGCTATTCACTAGAAGAGTGGATCGATAACTCGTCTGTTTTATTTGAGTTTCATGATTGATGTTTAAAACCTGTTATTTAATTTGAACGCAATGCGTCGTCAACGAGAGCTTATCGATTATTGTAAATTATAATTTGGTGTCTATGTTTTCCAAAGCAAAACATTTCTCAAACAAGCTGAATTCCTACGAAATTTAAATAATACTTAATTACTTGATATATTGGCTCCAGCTTTATTATTCCTTCTCTGGTATTGTCCTCCACGAATCTGAAGTAACTCGTACAATTTAAAACATTTTCATAGTCAAGTACATTTATTAGTTACCATAATAATCTAACACAAGTTACATTTACGGGATCTTCGTGAGGTTGAAATGATTATACCGTCACAAAATAACATATTTCGAAACGGGTTTTAAAGTGTTTAAAATTTACGTGGCTCTAAGGACCAGCATTTAGACGCTGTTTTCTAGTGGTAAAATAATACGTTTATTGCATGAAAAATCCATCACGTGTAAGGTTAACTTCGCCAAGAATATTTTCGTACATACAAAATGTGTCCATTGTTCACATCGGTACGAACAGCATAATATTTATCGCGTTTTCTTCTTTCAGTGAAGTAAGAACTTTAGAGGTTATAATTTTGAATGCTACTTCCGTACGAATAACATTTTTTTCTGGTCCATTAAAATAATATGTAATTCAAAATAATACCACCTCAAAAGACTTGATGCAAAACAATGCCGAAAAACCCAGCAGTACAACTTGGCCATAACATCAGCGAAGTAAGCTCGGTTTGTACCCCACATTGATCATAGCATTTGTTTACACACTTTGTTGTTTCCATAAACAGAACAGCTGGGGCAGAATAATACATTGCCGCCGTGCTACACCTCTAGAATTGTCAACATTTAGTGAACTTATATGAAAATGAGTATATCTACGCACAAACTTGTATACATACTGATGCATGACGGCAATAATAGTCTTGGTTTTATAGCATACAATACATTAAGGTTTTTGAAAATATGTAATTAAATTTAATAATAGAATAATGCTCTAGTTAAATTTTAAATATCAACCAAATTAAACGAAACCTTTATTATTTTGTTATGACATTTTGACAAATCTTTTTCTATGGATGAATACACACGTTATTGACTTGCCTTCTACCAATTATTTCAATATCTCCCTATTGCGCAATTTAAATTTATTTATAAGTTGCTTACGCCTATTGTAAGTTTAATATCGGCAAATAAATTTTTCAGCAATATGTGTTTAGCGCATAAGCGAAAAATACAATAATACACTATTTTTATTGCATTACTGGGCATCACATCAAAATAAAATACTATTATACAGACCACCAGAAAAATACAACTTTGAGCAGCATACTTAGCGTTATCATAACCACGGTTGAAGAGCACGTGGCCTATTCTAGACGGTTCTGGAGATAAAGCCAGGTGGCATTACAACACACGACAGCAGTTTGAGCGAAGTAGACAAAATAGGAATATTGCCAGATTAGGAATATTGCCAGAAACGCGAACTTCGTAACAGAGATAAAGCTTACCATCTGCTTCACTGTTCTTGATGTATAACACTGTTTAATAAAAAAATAACACAACCAAGAAATAGGACTGCACGGCCACTAAAACAAAAAATTATTTGGAGCTTCTTTGGTAATTTATGTACAACATTTAAAACCCAATTGCACATATTTTAATTAATAAAATAAGAGTATTATTTTCTCCAGTGATTGTAAGCACCCACATTTTGATAACGGTGTGTATCATTACAAGAATGAATACACACGGTTTCAGAAAGAATTAAACGAAATTGAGCGAGTGTTTACTACACAAACTAAATAAATCAGATATAAAATATTAAAAAAATTTACAAAGACATAACGTTCTTCTTAGGTGTCAATCTATATCGAATAATAATACAATCATGACTGAAAATCGACATGCAGACTGTAACAGTAACCGATAGGTCGATATCAGAAATCGACACAAAACATCTCGCGCGGCTCATCTCTAACTCTAATCTGCATTCATTCCATTGATCGCCGCCTTCCCCGATATTGATGCAATGCAGTTTGCTGGAGCGTTTTTAGCATACATTCCGAAAAAAAAAAAACTTCATGAGATCACTTTTTTCTTTGTGCGCGCGTGTGTGTGTAAGGGATAGTGGGGTGGTGGCGGGGGTGAGTGGACCGAATTTCACCAAACTCGGTACACATAGTAAGGATATCCGACTTCATAGTTTTCGACGACGCCGGCTGCTTTCTTTCAAGATAGTGGCTACTAAAAAAATGTACTGTTCTGTGTGATATATCTGAAACCACTTAACAGATTTATACAAATTCTAGTGAATTGACAGTGCACCAAGTGAGTGTCAAATTTAGAGAAGGATATTGCTGGTAACCGCCATTTTGGAAGATAGCACTAAATGAGGCTGTGGCAATAGGACAAACTCCTCAGAAGCTATGGTGAAGAGAAACCGACCACATGACGATGACTAAGCTCTCCCTTCTTTACATCACACCTACAACCGTATTCGTATCTATATAAATGTTTAAGTTTCTTTTAGCAGGGGTATAGTTACGCTGGCAAAGCAGCAGAACTAAGTTCCTTCCAGCACCCTACGTAGAGAAACACGAGCTTACGAGTAATACCAGTCACGTAGCCCATGGTTGCAACAGAAGGTAACACAAGTATGATGTGTGAAAAGGAAGTACTAAAAACGTATGATTCTCAGTTATATTTCTGTAGCGTGTTACTTTTTCTTCAGAAAAAATGCACCTAAATTGGAAAAAGGGATAAAAATATTCGTAAAAATTACCGAAGAACCAAATATAGCAAATCCGTATACACATTCCCTTACTGTAAATTTTATATCACTAAATATATATATGTGGTCTCTTAAAAATAGATATCTACGTGCACCTTTTCCAATGACAAGAAAAATCCTGTACAAATACTGATGAAAAAACCCAATAACAGATTACGTAAGTGTTGAATTATTTCTAACAAGTGACTCTGATACCTGCCCCCAAGGAAGTCAGCCCCATATTAAGTAGTCCGGCTCACTTCCCCAAGAGTTCTTCGCCCAGTGCGTTAGAGAATTATCGATAAGGATGGTCTTCGTTATTCCAACAACATTCAAAGTCTATGTGATGGCATGATGCGCCGTAGAAACCTCCATGATGGCCACACAACACACGTTCCGTGACATGACGAAGAGAGGGGTAGCTAGAAACTCACCGCCGAACAGCAAGAAGCAAAACAATGGTATTCCCAGACAAATCCTCTTTAATGTATAAGTCGTTTTTTTTCCTACTCGTCACGTTACCACAGCATTCCTGTAACTACGTGTAGCAAACAGCAATTAGAAACCCAGTCATATGAAACATCAAGGTGTCAATATTAATCCTTATTAATACGCTGAAAGCTCTGCGAACGCAGCGAATAAATTGAAGGGTACGCTTTTGTTAAGATGTAAAATAGATTATATGTCTATTATTTCAACTCATTGAACAGCAATATATATATATATATATATTTAATCGCTCTAATCATCTTCACTAACATCATCATCATAATCATCATCATTATACACAAAGCTATCAACTTCTAAACGCAAGAACATACGGTCTTATTTTTATGTCTTTACTCGGTAGCGGTATTCTAAAACAAGAAATTACAATCAACATTATATTAACTGGAACTCCGTTAGTTTCTCCCCTATATGACTTTCGACATCTTCTCTCCCGAAACCTGCACGTGTGTGTGTGTGTGTTTTCCTGCCTCCCTGAGCCTATAGCGTCGCTTTCTAATAGTCTTTCGAAAATGCCACATATTTGGCATCGATAACTGGGCTTTCGGACGTGCATAATTATGCAGGTCGATTCTTTATTGTGTTAGACTCATCCGTGATCTTCCGCAGCGCTCCGCACAAATTTCTGCGTTTTCTCGATGACGTCCCTGTTATTTCTGGGCTAACATTCCAGTCAATCATGGTCATCAACATTTGGTGTATGACGTACAATACTTTACGGCCTGTCAACAAAATTGTAGATGGAAGAAATTATTTTATCATTGTGCCAATATGTGTTTACCCTTCTTTAATATTTTCGATGGACTCTTTCTGAAATTTCAGTTAAAGTGGGTGACAAAATCTGGTTGTAAATGGTAGCGGATTCTGACAAATGATTACTTTCATTTAATAGTTGAAGTCCTTACAGTGCATATGAAGAGGCATAAAAGTCGTCAAGAGTAAACTTTTCACTTTATAGGCTCTTCCCCAGGTGTCTTTTTGTTGGTACATGGATTGGGTGCTCCCGATAAATCCTTATTAGACATCAAAACTGCGTTTCCACCGCATATCTAAGAACACTGATCACATCCTCCTGTAGGAACAAAACAGGAGCAGAGTTGATATCGATAATCTCTAGCCATGTAATTCTGACTTTCACCCCGGTCATAATGACATACTTCGAAAAAGAGTAATTTTTTAATTTTTATGATTTATTTACATTTTTAAGCAGTTAATAGGACAGATAAGAATTCATACCTCTCCCTTTGGCTGACTTCCTAGTTTCTGATATAAACTGCGACATATATACGTCTCTATCATCAGGGACAGAGCTTCGTGAAGGAAGTACGCCTTAATATTCGTTTTTTATAGCAGCAATCTACAGCATTTAGCGATTTTCGATGCAGGTGCTGGTGTATTGTAAAATGCTGTGTTTAAGAGCCTGACTTCATCTTTCATGCTAACTGCATGTAGTTCTAACTAGCAAATAGGGCTACAGTTAAGGCAAGCACTCGGAATACTTCTTTGGGCGAACTCCTGCATACATAAAACAAACATTAATGTGTGTTCTAGACACGGGCAAGAAAAACAGAAGTATTAAGTAATAATAATTCAGCGCGTGTAAAGAAGCGTTATCTAATGAAATACACCTGCATTGTCGTCAGTAGGTTTTTCGAACTCTCGCAGTTTTATCCAACCAAGAGATGCAAGCAGTATTGAATGTTATCTTCCGTCGCACTGTTCTGGTCGCAGTTCTTTCTGATACGAGAATGAATCCTCTTCAGAAACGTCGCACGTCTTTGTTTTCCTCGCTTGATCCACGCAACTTCACCTCGTGCTCACACGCGCATGTGTAGCGGTGAGTACAAACGTCTTTTTTCTTCTCCGTGAGGGCATCGTTCACCTCACAGTTGAAGACTGTTCACGGTAAACTGAGCACTTTTGAAGGCCCTACTTAACATCTACTTGTATGCTCTTCTTGTATTCTTCCGCCATATATAAAATTAACATTACCATTGGCCTCATCACTTTACTCATGCGCCGCTCAAGTAAACATGTGTAGTTATGAGAAAATTAAACATCTCACATAGTTACTGCTTCTTACACTTAAATGCATTTAAAAAAACGGAAATCAAAATGAATCATTTAAATATTCAACGTTAAAACACGGAACTACTTTCACTACGTCGTTGCCAACTCAACCTATGCGCATGCCAGTCAGTGACCCCGTTATAATCAATGCAGGTAGAGGCAGTGACATTTTTCATAGGTTGATTTAAAAAGTGCTCACTTTGCTACGGACATCCTGTAGTGAATATAACCTGCATGCCGGCCGTCCTGCTTTCAATACATGCACTAAATTCGACTGGCTTCGACTTCCTGTTAGACTCTCAGCGCTGATTGGCAGCCAGACGCACATCCTAATACGTCTCCTTCTATTCGCCAGCAATGGCGGCGTTCCAAAACGTTACTCCGAGAATAGAAATAAAGTAATAGAGAGTTAAATCTTAGCAAAAGTAGAGTGAGAGTAGGTCTAGAACGAGCATTATTTAAATAGTTTGCTGTGTTAAAAAATGTGCCCTGATTAAGCAACTAATGTAAATTAAAATTAATATATTTCAAATTTCCATAACTCCTCTTCTTTAAAAACAATAAAATAATTGATATACAAAAAGTAGGGACATGCAAATTTCGAATTATTTCGCACCAGCGCAATAAACTCCAAAATGTTTTATGATCGTCTGACTTCCGCCATTGGCCGACAACTCTTGTGACACATACCAAGGTTCACATGAAGCAAACAGTAAAGGCTCAATGGTTGATCAACCAACCTCCAGTAAATATGTCACACAGGATAATGACGCCATACAGACGCAAGCAGCCAATGAAGCCACGACTTGCGCTCAAGTAGGTACAGGCATTGAAGTCTAACATATTATAAAGTAATAACGCGAATTTTGCAGGTTCTAACAATAAGCTATACTAACCCTTAACTATAACTAAATAAGAAATAGTATCACCCGAAAATGAAGCACTTTAAACCACTTTACTTTTAAATAAAAATGCGGAATTTCATTTTCCGTCAATTGTATTTTTCCATTTGTGGTTTTAACCAAAAGCACACACTTACTTATAGTTTACTTTATAAATTTAATGTCCCGCAATTTTCCAGTTTACCCTTTGTTCCTTGCCGAAATACTGCGTATAAAAATGTTACTTTGGCAAGATGCTGAGTGAAATTACTCTGCAGTTTTGGGACACCACTAAGAGCGAGTAAAACATTTACACGCAGTGTTCTGGGACAGCCAAAGAGTACGGTTTACTCGCAGGGTAACGTTTATAAACGGCACCTAGTCGTGTATGTTCTCACCTTACGCTGCCACTGCGCTGCTCCGCGTCGCCCTAGTGTGCTCGCTACCAGATGCGCGCTCTTTATCATCCACAGTTTTACCCCGAGATAGCGAAAGGTGGAACGTAATTTTTGCATACGTCGTAAAAGGAACGTTTCTGGTATGATTGGTAAAAAAACTTTGCGTAGGACCTCGCTGGGGAACTATTTGTAGGTATACGAAAGTACGAATGTGGGTTCAACATTGACCTTAAGTGAGATCGATCCGTGCCATTTTGTTTTTCCCTCCTCCTTAACCTAAGGATTGGTCTTCCTTTGTGTTATTACATTTATGTTTGTTCGCTCGAAGCTTACCCGGCCACGCGTTGCTGTGGCATAAAAGATTTTGGTTATATTCATATCTGTGAAATTAATTGAAAGAAGTATATTTATTTTAAAAATATTTATAATTGAAGTACTTGTTTCTATACAATCTTTTAAGTTTTACCATCTTCCGCGCGTGTGGATAAGTTGGATGGTTTTCCTACTCTAGAACCCGACTCATACAATTGGCCGTCCGAAAAACATTCTGTTTCTAAATCTAAATGTTAAAACAGACAGCTGTCAACAAAGGCGCTTCCTGACGCAAAAGCGAGGTAAAAATATGACCTTTTTGCATATTTCTGTGCCTTAACAGGTATTACAGATAAAAGAGACAGGTGTACAAACACTCGTGCGAACGAAAGAAAGGTTTATAAAAAAAAAACAGAATTAAAATTGGTTGATTTTTTCGGGAGTTATAAGCGTCCGAACAAACGGACACAACATTTCTATATATACAGAATTTTTTTTTTCATCTCAAGTGTTTCCTGTTAGAAACTAATGAAAACAGTGTAGCTACAATAAGTTCAGAAGTTGTGAAAAAGTATTATCTGTGCTCTGTCAGGACAAAAAAAAAATATTTATACAACCTCTGAAACAGAAGGCACGACGAGAAAAATTGTAAAATCCCAGAAAAAAACTTAAGAAGAAACCTTAACAGACATAATATATATTTACATAAATGTATACTGTTCAGTTGTATTAATGAATATGATAACAGATAGTTTATTGGTGACAAAAATCGATAACTGTAATTCCTTGGCACCATAGATCACAAGACCACGACTGCGACTTCAGTAGATTACATGAATTGTATACATATAATAAAGCAACTTTGAAGGTTTCTTATAGTCAAAGGAGAGGAACATATTCGCTATTTTTGGTAGTATTTACTGCCTTATATATTGCACAATGTAACTATGAATAAGTAAAACAACAATTTTATCTTTAAATGTTTGGGTTAAGGCTTAAGGAAAGCACAGTTGGTTAGTAGAGGACATGCTGCCCAGGTCAGCGGGTGTCATAACGCCAGCCGTGCGTTGTCTCGCTAATCAGGGCTGTTCCCGCCATCACGTAAGTTTCACAAGCTTCTTCTTCATACACGACGATGTCGTCACAGCTTTCGGTGGCACTGTCACAGCATACGCAAAACAAGTTAATGATTGTAATTAAAATTAGAAATAAAATAGAGATTTTGCCCAGCACGTGCGTACAACTGTAACCGAGTTCAGTTTGTGAGGGAATGGGCGAGTGACGAGAGTTGGACGACCCCACCGGGAATCGACCCTGGTTCGCCTCCAGCCAAGGCGATGTGGGTTCGACTCCCGGCAAGGTCACCGTCTGGGAATCGTGCTGGTTGATGCCGCTGGTCGGCGGGTTTTCTCGGTGATCTCCCATGTCTCCACGCCCTTGATTTCCGGCGTTGCTCCGTTCTCACCTCACCTCGCGTCACTCTCCTCGGCTTTCAAGATCTCGACATTGAGAGCCGCCAAAATCACTTCTCTCTTCACCGCGGCTCCCAAAAATAATACGGAAATTTTTTTGTCCAGTATTGACAACACGAAAACTTTAAAAACCGAGTTGAGGTTGGGTTTGAGAGATTTTTTGTAAAATGCGACCCAGCGTGAACGGGTTTCATTTGGAGTTTCGCGAGTGATATATTTTTTCGTAGCCTTTTTCTGCGCCGAGTGAATGAAAGCCAGCAGTAAGGGGGGAGGGGGGGCGCCTGTATCGCCCGGGCTTCGTAATGAACCTCGATATAAAAGCGATACACGCCTGCTGTACGGCTGGTGCAGCCGCCAGTGATTGTTCTAGAACCGCAGCACGCCCCGTGGTANTGTGCGGCGCATAGCCCCACCGGACACTCTCGGCTGCGAAGCGTGTGGCGTCGACGTCGGCAGGGGCGACAAATACTGCGGCGGTCACGTCTTCGCGGAATTACACTTGTCTCATCTCAGAGACAAGTGCCCGCGGCCTTCAAGTCACGCGTGGGCTGTTGATAACTCGTGAAACGTGATCCACCCATGCACAGTGACTATTCTCTTCCCACACCATGCGGCCAGAGACGAGTGTAAGTAAACCTTCTAGAGTTAGCGACTGGATTATTTCACGAATTCAAATTCGGACATTCTAGATTTTAAACACATGTGTATTTCTGTAATGTGTACTATTGGACGCACACAGGTGAACTCTGAGCCAATGAGAGAACTGCAAGGAAACTTACACAGAATCCCGTGCCACCTGGTCTGAAGTAAAACTAGCTACACATTGGGGCATCAGTCAATGAACATAGATAATATGTATATGACCGTAGATTATAGCATAGAGGTCGTTTAAAACGCGAAATATTCATGTCCCTATCTGTAGTCTATTCGCTGTGTTTTCATATTTTTTGAATCAAACCTTTGAAAAATCACCCCACGTATGACGTTCTTGGTTGAGATCTTAATATGCAATGTATCACTAGCGTTTTATACTTCTGTCAACATAAATAAAACTTGTTTTTTTCATTCAGGATCTCAAGACCTCGACACTTAGTCACTCATATTTTCCATTTCATTGAACTTACACATACATTTTAACTAAACATTATAATACTTCATATATAAATATTGTGAATATAAAGAGGGAGAAAATAGGCGTGTTGGTAATGCCCAGTATAAAAATTGCTCTTGTTCAAAATATTATGAAACTGAGTGCGCACGAATGCGCCAAGTGTAAAAAATTCCTAAACAAACTTTGAATAAAACGCACAGGATAAGCCAATTCACCGTATTTGTGCGCCGAACAGACCAAATATATGAATAATTTTATACGTCATAGAGAAATGTGTTTTCCAGAATGCGTTTCTCAAATCTAAAGTTTGAGAGTACTAAACTTTAAATTTATAAATAACGTAGAAATAGTTATTTAATAATAATTCACATAATAACTATTTATTTTTAGCTATTACTAATATTACTCTTTCCTCACTGTTATTAATTCACGTTGACTATGGGAAAAATGTTATTATTTAGGGACAAAATGTGAGTGAAGACTCATTCAATAAAAATGTATGGTATGTAATTGTGATATATGATATATTCAGGAAACAACTAAACATTTCATAAAAGGGAAAATTTTTCAAAAGTGTTAATCAGAATAAGCGTAGAGATGCTGAGCAGGTTATAGATAATCTTTGGAATAACATAATACATTTTTCATTATTTACAAAAGCTTTACAATTCCAAGTAAATAAATTCTGTAAGTTTACAACCCGAGTTCATACGAATATACGCAAGTCCCTTATTTCACGAGAGAACGCCATTTACAGAAGCATAAGCTATTTCCTTGAGCCAACAACTCCAAAGTTACGATGCGAATCGCGACTCGCAGAGTAGAGTGCGTACGCAAGGTACGTCGGGTGCTTGTCCGCACCAGACAGGCGGAGAGCACGTGAGTGAGCAGATTGTGATTGTAGTGTACAGTCTCATCTCGGACATAACACGTTGCCTGGAGGTACTGTTTACTAGTTGTGAATGTGTGTCCTAATTATCAATGTTATGGATATTGTTATAACACATGATATTAAAATGAATGCTCTAATCGGACGGACTCGGGTAACAGAACTAAGAACGCCATAATACTTATATTGGCGTAGAGATACCCAACCTATCTGATTAAAAATTTTATCCAGATATTTGCATATTGTAGAAGAATGTTAAATTATATTTAAAGCCATTAATAAACTCAATTAACCTATATTTTAAAATCGTATTTAAATAAGCGTATATGGTATATGTATTTTGTCTAAGGCAGTAGTGCAGACGGAAAAGAATTTCTAAATCTAAATTAAATTGAATTCTTATAGGCATCGTTATTTTTTAAAATTTGAGGGTCAGTTGAGTGTTTTGTAATAATTGCATGGCTAGGGCTTTCCAGTGAGTTAGAGTTTTTCTAAATTATTGCTTTCGTCGCCAATGAAACTATTTGTATTTTATAAATGTGTTAATACTACTCTGCTCGTTTTTTCAATTAAATATTTTTTTTATATTTTGGAGTTACGTAATACTTTTGAATAAGTAATTGCGCAGCTATTTGATTTTTTGTAGGAGCGTTTGATGTATTTCTAGTCAACAGAGTTACTTTTTGATTTTTTGAAACTTTTTCACTACTTTGCTTGTTTGTCAGCTAAGCAGTTATTCTACTATTGAGCTACGCAATACTTTTGAGAGAACGATTTAATCTATTTATATGAGTATTTAAATCTATATTTTATGCATTATGAGCCTTTGGCATTTGGAATTTTGCATGCAATTTTTTTTTGGAAATGTTCAATGCAAATGTTCAATCCTAATGTTCTGCTAACTTGTAAAATATTCTGGAATTACAGCGCTTGAAAGTGACATCGTCTTTGTATTATTTATGCTGGGGCATCAGTAACTCTGCGCAACTCTGCTGCGGTTTTTCTCATATTTGTAAAAGACATGAAATGGCCGAGGTGGGATTCATCTACTCACTGAAGAGGGACGAGCTGATACATTTCCCACGTGACCTCGATTATGAAGTGCATGTGGCCTTGAAGGTGGTGGAACTGCGCCGAGCTGCCATGTGCTGTTTGGCGAGGTCAGGGTCTTATGGCGCCACCCTCCCGGTGAGTGAACCCGGTGAGGGTCACCAATGGGCCCCCCAAAAATTTACAATTTATTCATGCTTTCCCTTCAATGTATTTCGCCACTGACTTCCATAGAACCTGCCCACATTTTGCAATTTTTTTATTGCCGTAAATAAATTAGCCAGTTTGTATTTTAGGTTCAGAGAACAGATTTTTAAAAGCCATTGCCATCAAGTGTGAAGGATTTGTATTAGAGTTACTCTATCAGGAGGAGATTATGTCCTTAGATGGTTGTACATTTTTGGGTTTTAAACCNGGCGTGTTAATGCCAGTGTTAACGTGTCTTTATTTGTAGATTTCAAAGGCCCGGTGAGCCAATGTGTGAGTTTGTAGATTCTATTTGTTCATATCACGATGCATTGTGTCTGCAAATGAGCGAAACAGAATTAATCAGTGTCATCGTTGACAATTCCCCCCTCCACCCACCCCATGTACGTGGGCAATACATGCTCGTTTCCACGTCACGTGACTTTCGCGAGCTGCTTCAGCTGGCAGTCGAGGTTCAAGGTCGCCTTGTGGCTTCTAGTGAATATCGTGTTTGCTTCCCCCCTGCCGCGCTAGCCGACCAGGACAGCAACTGCGCGACAAACAGAACGTCGAGTAACGCCGTTCTCCAGTGCATTGCAGTAATTGCGCTGCTCTAGGTCTTGCAGCCAGAAATTGTCAGCTCGGCCGGCGTTCTATGATAGAGACGAAATGTGTTCGTGGAGGCGAGCTCGGGCACCTGCGTAGTTCCTGCTAAAAGACGGGAAAGGAAATGTGACTGGAAATGGGCGTGGGCCTTCCAGTTGCGTCAAAAGTAAAGTCCCGCGTACTATCGGGAAGTGTACAGTGTTGATATCTTGTGGGGAGCAAAATTTTTCCGTCTTGGTTGACACCGGGGCTACCGATTGTGTTATGAGTGATTCCTTTTTGAATAAACTGCTGTATTCCAAGATAATTTCCAAGGGGCGTGTCAGTTGTATTTCAGAGAAACGTTTGTGTATCGCTGACAGCGACATCGTTAAGAGTAATGCAGTGGTGAACCTAGACTTTAAGATTGGTGGATTTTCTTGGACGTTTCCGTTTTGGGTTTTTTTTTCTCATCCGTCACACGGCGTGATTTTACTACTTGATCTTACAGGCAAGACCAGGGCGTCAGTTAACATTGCCGAGTTTTATTTGTCATTTGGTTTCGCTCCGAACAACAGGATGGTATTGCAGGTCGACGCACTTCTGTAGGTGTTTTCTTTTTTGTTGAATGTCACCAGTTCTGCCAATGAATTTCGTGTGTGTTTGAATCCATTGAGGGAAGAATTTAACGACGTCCTCTCTCCTCGCATGGGAAAGTGTAACGTTCTCCCTTACAAGTTTTCGCTGATAGACGACATCCTGGTCCGGGACCGTCATTTCAAATGCCCCCTTCCAAGGTCCAAGCATTTTGAGAATTCATTCTGAAACTTTTTCAAGAAGTGTGATAGTTCCTTCTAACTCTGAGAGCTAGCAGTGCGAACTTTCATAATCAAGTTCATCCATCAAGTATTATAATAGTCTAATACTCTTAATATTAACGGGGTCTTCGTGAATTCGAGAAGTATTGTGCCATCACAACATAGGTAGGACCACGTAATAATATTATATAAAGATTCATATTTGAAAATATTTTTAGATATTTCATGAACAAAAAAATAGTCGACTAATTCTTATGTAGCAGACATCACATCGAAATAGAGTTGTAAAGCGAGATTTTAAAAAATTCTCAAGAAAAAATATTAAGTTTTATTTTCGAAGCTCTAAAAATATATAAATATCTTAAATTGTCAAGACCATGGCTACTGAGGGTCGATATCAGAGTGTACTTTCAATTTCAAGGACCAGATCGCAGAATATTAATTTTGCCGCCATTAAACCGGAACCATACCTCGCTTGTCTTATCCACATCGAGTAGTACCACAATCATTTTGCGAGAACCGAGAGATGTACACTCTTGCCGACTATATTCCACCGGAGGCAATTAAAACCAATCACAACATTTTATTTAAATTTTATATATAACTTTCCTGAGGCCCAGGAAAGGAACGTAGGGGCTTTTGACAAAAAGGTAAAAAAAAAAAAGGTAGGGCTAGCCTTGAAAAAATTGGTATTCCGAACATATCCATTCAAAATCATTTCAAAAATGTTAATTATTAATGATAAGTATTTCAAAATGGCGATTTTCTCATATTACAACTGGAATTAAAAACAGCTAGCGACATCAAATATAAGGTCAAGTTATTTGTCATTTTTAACGCCATAATCTTCGTTATATATCCTCTCTAGTTATTTTGAAGTAGTTTCTCTGGGTATTCTAAATATACCAAGCCAGTTGGCCTCGTTGTACACTGAAGAGCCAAAAATCTGGTACAACTGCCTAATATCGTGAGGCCCCCCGAACACACAGAAGTGCCGCAAGATGACGTGGCATGGACTCGACTAATGTCTGAAGGTATGCAGGAGGCAATTGCCACAATTAATACTGCAGGGCAGTCCACAAATCCAATCTGCGCCAATTTGAGAAAGGGTTGCACGTCTGCCACCTTTAATGATTCTCGTCAGTCGTCGTTTGTCCCGTTCTTTCACGATCTTTTTCCGGCCGCAGCGATGTCGAGGATGTGATGTTTTACCGGATTCCCGATATTCACGGTACACTCGTGAAATGGTCGTACGCGAACATCCAAATGTTATCGCTACCTCGGAGATGCTACGTCCCATCTCTCGTGCGCCGACTATAACACCACGTTCAGGCTCACTTAAATCTTGATAACATGCCATTGTAGCAGCAGTAACCGATCTAGCTGCCGACCGCATCGCGTTACTCTGATTGCTTTCATACCTCTGTTATTTGCATACGCACGCCTATACCAGTTTTTTGGCTCTTCAGTGTAGAACACGAGCTTATGTTTTGATGTCTCGGACCATCGATCAGTGAACTGCAATTGGCATGGGGCGCCAGAATAGTTGATCGAAACTCCTCTTGAGATTCGAAGTAGCGCAACGGGAAAATAATCGGGGTTGACGTTACTTCCGTTATTGACTGAGAAAAGTCGTGGTTTCCTTCCGCGAGGTACGTAGCCACTGAATTTTTCTAATAAAATTCGAACTTTTATTCTGAAATGGCTGCTTTCATATCCCTTCTTCCAGTGATAGGTGCAGCTTTCCACGTAGAAATAGTGTTCATTTTGTGACGTTCTTCACCAGAGACTAATAAAAACGCAAAACTTCAGCTATATAACACTGTAGCAATGCGCTGACTTAGAAAAACCTTCATATATGTTAGATTAAGTGTAGTCCGTAGACAATAAGCTATGAAAAACTCTACAAAGTCATTTTTTGTTTTACTTTTTTAAGCCAATATAGTTATACCACTTTTCACGAAAGCTAAGTGATGATGTCTGTTTAGAGGGATAGTCATGAGTTACTTGGAATGTGACCGTACTTGTAAAAAAATTACCACTAATGTGTAGAATATATTTTATAATTTCATTTCGCAAACTTAAGCATATAGGATAAATAGCATGAATGCGAAAAAAAAAAAAATTTCGGAGACAACAGTATTCCCAGAATATTTGACCTAAATCGAATTTTTTTAGCCGTAAACCTTGCATTTTCAAACTTCTTGGTTAAAAATCAATATATTCACTTATCACCCCGTTTCTATCTACATTGATTTGCGGTTAAACGTGTTGAAAATAACTTTTTTATGACTGTTGTTCTTAAGTTGGTCAATAACTTGCTTCCGTATCACAACTAATAAACCCACAGACCTTGTGTTTTGTGTTCAGTGATGTGAACCAGTAATAACGTTGAGCAGTAGCATTGTTTACGAGTCACTTATCTCCCGGGAAGATGATTGGACCCTGAGCCTCGCAAAGTACAGTACCGGACAAACATAACCTTCCCGTGCAACACGTAGACGACTGTCTACACTGGGCATGAAACGTTTAACACGTAAGCATGAAATGTAGTGAAATTCTTGGAATGATATTTACTTCCCGGAAGAGAGTCGTCGATTCAATTATATATTTGCTTTTTTTATACAATGTTGAACAAAATAAAACGCCACTCCCTTATTCATCTAGGTACACGTTGGTCAGCATATTTCTATTTACAGGTACTTCAGTGTATTCAATTAATGTAAGACTAAGATATGTCACATAATGTTAGGTATAGTCACCTGTGTGAATTAAACGCAGAGTAAAATTTTATGCAGAAAGCGGTTTTCATAATTTTCTAAAAAAAAAAAAAAGGCCTTGGACAGTTGTTTTGCCACTCACTGTTAATTCGCACCTCGTGCCACGTAGTAAGTTCCGGTCTTGCCAGGTCCGACTAGACAACCAATCTGAAGTTCAAGTTCCTAAGAAAGGGGTAAAGTGCGGTATAGCCCCCCCCCCTCCTCCCTCGTTGACCCAGTTTAACTCAGGGTTACCAAAGACTTCATGAGGCGGCGACACAAAATAAATGTAGACTAAGATTTATACTTTATATATATTTACTAAAAATTAATATAAATAACATGATTTTTTTAATTTGTATATGCACGGTAAGAATTATGTGTAAAATATGTGAATAGAGAACAATTTGCGTGTAAATAATAATGTTTTTTTATTCTCAAAAAAAAGTTTGGGAAGAAGCAATTTTTTTTAAGCGCCAGGGGCACCATGTCCTCTACGAGGCCTTGCCCTCCTCCCCCTCTCACCTACCCATTAAGACCGAAAGGTTTCGACGCCCTTGCTGAAAGTCTTTTTTTGTTAGAGAGTATTCCGTGACTGTGACTGCAATAGCAGTCTTCGAGATGCACTCAGTTCCCAAGTATTATTTATTGCGGCGATCTAGCGCAATAACGATAGCCAGCCCAACCCTGGACTTCATCAACTGGAGCACATCTTTCAAACGATAACATTTTGCTTCTATCTTCTCGAAATGTGCGAAGCCGTTTCCTACCAATAAGCTTGCGCATACAATCAACAGAGAGCCGAGAAATTTCGTATTACACAGTTTAAAGAGTTTTACAGGAAACATGCGTACGACATTCTGTGAGGCAATGTTCCATTGTAAAATATACCAAAAACTTTCAAACTGCATCTCATCTGTGACACCAGCAGGCAGTAACTTTCAAACTGCATCTCATCTGTGACACCAGCAGGCAGTAACTTTCAAACTGCATCTCATCTGTGACACCAGCAGGCAGTAACTTAATTTTCGTTTCTTACATGGTATGGTCCTAACTTTTCAACTTTCCTTCACACGAAATTTATGGGTATCGGTATGTTGACTAGCGTGTAAATGAAAGTTAAGATATATATATATATATATATAAGGTAAATTACATATAAATGCTAGTTTTCTGTATAGATATTAAAACAAGTTATGCAGAGGGTGTGTTATAAGCCATATTTACGGTAAAATATACACCTAAATCAAATATAATTGGTAGCATATTTTCTACACTGTATATATAATAAACTCATACACACAATTCAGTGTCTCCTTGGAAAATGTGCTAGTATTACTGACCATAAGTTTGATGGATACCTACAGCATGTCTCAGATTCAGATTTACTTTATTAATTTGCAGAAATACCCTAGCTGATGAATATATATATATATATATATATATATATATATATATATAAGTGACCGTGAAGCATAAATTAGGTTGTTACTCTTATTTTTATTTTCTAGGAATTAACACGTTCTCTTTCGGATCTACGGTGTATGCTCCCTGATAATACCTACCCCAACCATTGCTACCATATGACTTAGTTTTAGCGTCAAATATGTAACATTTCTTTACGACTGTATTAAACACTTCAGTCGTATACTTGATGTTCAGCTGCACTTTCCATTAATTTCCGCACAGTGACTGAAGCACTCTCTATTACTACTAACAAACCGAAACATGCTTTGCGTTTTTATATTCAATTTATGATGTCGCCAGACTTGTTGTGCCAAAATTTGAGAAACCACTCCATGTTTAACACGTTAACTGGTTGCTTAATAAGTGTCATATTAAAAAATGATTTGAACTTCGTTAATATTAAAGAACATTTTTAGGTTAAGTGAAGATTCCACTTGTAGTTTGCAAGTACGTTTTATTATTTACATAATATTAAGGGCATGTCCGAATTTAATACTTCATTATTCATAGTAATTTGCAATTTTGTAGGTTTCATTTCGGACACTGTCGACAGTAATTTGTTTAGCAACAGTAACAACACACGAACATTTTCTCAATAAAATATATTGTAAGGAAGTGTATTGCTAAAAATTAATGTCTTTATTTTGTGTAATTCTTGAATCACCCGGATGATATTATATTTCATATTATAAGTCGAGCAATAATATTTCGCAATATAATACTGTGAGTATAAACTAATTTACAAAAGACCAAATGATCTGAAGCTGTAATAATGACGACAGACCACAGTTCCTTTTTCATAATTGAGTTAATTATATTACATTTCCCTGTATGTTTTAGACGTTAAAATAATATGCCACCAACAGATAAAAACAAATTTGTTGACGATTTTATATTTTCGTAATTTCACAAAGGTTTGCTACATAAAAAATTTTTAAAAAGGAATTAAATAAGAAATTTTTAATACAAAATTGCGTAACTTAACCATTTTCTTAACGAAATCTACCAATTCGAGCACGGAATCAATAAGCTTGTAAACAAAGACAAATGACGTATGCTAGTAATTACTTGTTAGAAATAATTCATGGGTATTATTGTGCACTTTTTGTTTGAATATCCAGCACACAATAACTGTGAGTTCAGTTCTCCTTAGTATTTTTTTCTTGACCCGCGTTTGTTTTGTGTACAAGCCTGAAGCACAGTGAGTGGGTAATCCGACCGGAATATATCTATAACAGTATTCAGAAATTTTGAAGTAACCATAAATGGACAATACTTTTCTCCCTTTCCCGGAGGCTTGCGCAGTTAGAGGACATATAAACACCTTCCACCTGACAAGGTTCTTATTTTCATGACTTCACGATGCCATGATGAATTAGTCCGTCTTCTATTACCAAAGTTAGGAATCAAACAACAGAGAAAATACCTTCACAATATATGATATTTAAATTTTTTTAATTTTTATAATAATGGCGTACATCTACGCTACAAATTTCTAAAACCACAAGATAACCGTATTGTTTAACAATAGCGTCAATTCGGGATGACTCGAGGAGAGAGTATCATCACTTTAAGAAAGATTCTCGTTTGTTGCCATCGTAAACAAGGCTTGCTGTGAGATATTTTGACTGGTCTTAAAAGCTAAGGTACTCAGCCTCCAATCGAGTACAGTCAGGCAGAGAAAGAGCATCACCAGAATGTAACGGTAGGTGAAATGGAAGAACCACGAGTTAACCCACATTCCAAGGGTGACGTCCACACCGTTTTTCTCCAGCAATTTAACACGTTTGGCGATGGTGGGAGGTGAGGAAGCCAATATTCTCATTACCTCCTGAGTATTTTTACGTTCTGACACCGCGAGGTGAACATCGATTTGGAAGTGCTATCTCGTCATACCACGAACATGAATTGCGAATACGAAGGCCTGCCTTTGACCTCAACGACCACGCAGTCGCGACCTTCCTCATCGTTAACCGATTGTCGCTAGTGCCGAGTCTGCGACCGAGTTTTCGCCTGTGATCAAAATGCTCGTCGGCATGAGACAATGGCCTGTCAAAGAGTCGTTACGACATCAGTCCCACGCAGTTTGTGCAAGGCGATACATTTAAAGAACATACCGAGATCTGCAAGGATTCGTATACTGGGAGTCAACAAGTATTACCGGCAATACCCCTTGTTGCATCTATGGGTACCGATTCGACAGGCGATTATGATGAGACAGTTAATGCTAAAGACGGGATAAGTGCAGTAGAGTCGATTTGTGTAAAATGTACACTTTCAAGATTTTCGCGTGAAGTCGACGAAGTTCGAAATAAACGGTCGTCGGCTCTAAATACTGACGAGCATACAACTCCTGCTACAAAGAAAAACAAATTTAATATAGAATACAAAACAGGAGGAGAAGATGACCATGAAGAGGGGGTATTGATAAAACTGAAGATTAAGACAGTGAAGGTGCTGTAGATAATGATGGCGATTTTTCCGATGCACCGACACATTCCTTTAACACATTTGCTGCATTAAACCTCATTAAGAAGTTAGAAGACGCAGAGAATACTGGCTACCTATTCCCCGCAGACTAGAATAATCTTGTTGATAGATTCAGATATTTGATTGACTTTCAAAAGCTCGGTGATCTTACGCTCATTGAAGATATATCTTCAGCCGTTAGTAAAATAAATAACCGGAGATATATCCCATATATCTTCTAAAATTATATTTACAAAATAATAATAAATTACTATTATAAAATAATTAGTTTTACTTAATTTTTGTGTGTGATGTCCTTTTTTCCCTCGTAGCTATGAAAAGGTGCTATGAGCACTCGACCATTAACAGAAAAATCGGCTTTTAGAATGGCAATTAAGACATTAGTATAAAAATGCATGGATAGTTGACTGCATACAAAATATTAATTTTGTCGACATTTACCAATTTGGAGATAGTTGGTGAACGAATTTAATTTTTATACATATGGGTGTTGGACAAACCGAATTATTTATGGACAGATAAATCAAAGGATTGGGATTGCTCGAAGGATTGGCATGGGTTGCTGTGGATTATGGAGGAGGATTGCGAAGGACTGTCGTGGATTGCTGTGGATTTCGGAGGAGGATTGTGAAGGATTGGTGTGGATTGCGGAGAAGGATTGTAAAGGATTGGTGTGGATTGGTGTAGATTGCGGAAGAGAATTGCCGAGGATTGCTGTGGAGGATTGATGATGATAGCCGAGGATTGGTGAGGATTGCTGAGGATTGGTGAGTAAGATTGCTGAGTATTGCATAGGACGATTGGCGAGGAGTGCTGAGAATTGCATAGGAGTATTGTGGAAGATTGCTGAATAGAATTTTTTGGTGAAGTTTGCTAAATATGATGATTGGTGAGGATTTCTGAGCAGTAGGATTGGTACTTGGGTTGTAGTGTTGATTGCTGTGTGGTGCTGATTGTGGTGCGTGTGGTGCTGATTGTCGCGTATGTGGTACTAAGTGTTGTGTTAAGTGCGGTGCTGATTGTTGAAAATATTGCGATATTGATCGAAAGATTAATCAAAAACCATTATATAATAATTTTTTTTTTATTATTTAGACTTTTTTTTTCTCAGATGTTATCAAAATAATAGATTTTCTTTTTGGGTTCAGGGTTATCCTAGGTCATGCGCACGAGGTCAAAATAATAGATGAGATGTCAAGGTGAAGGTCAACTAGATCTAACATGTTGGTTGGAGTCATCAGTTTCACCTAGTTGTTAAAAATGTAAAAAAATGGCAAACATTAAACTGAAGTGCAGGTGGAGTACATTCGACGAATAAGCAAAATGTTGAAGGCGTTGGTGAAGGGAATGTTAATATAATGTGATTGATAAGAGGGGGTCAGTCGTCTTCTGGATATGGTGCTGTGGGGGACCGAAGTAATTATAAGTTATTTAATATAAATTTTTTAATAATTTTCGATTTTTAATGGATATTTAAAAAAATTTAGAAGTTTTCGATAATTTTATTTTTGGAGAAATTTGTGATATATCGGGTTTGTAATCGTACTGTGCCTCGGGGTCAAGGTCAAAGGTCAAGTTCAACGTCATTTGGATTCAATATGGTGGCTGGGTAACCTAACATGACGGCGAAAGACCAGAATGACAGAGCATTGTGCCGGCTTCGGCTCCGGGCCCTGTTATGTTCAAACATTCGACATTTTAATTATTTTATTTTTGGTTAGGGCTCATGGGTCAAGGGTTTTGAGTCCTTGGTCTTGGGTCTTGTGTTTTCGGTCAAGTGTCTTGAGTCTCGGATCTTGGGTCAAGGGTTGTAAGTCTTGTTGCGATGACTTCTGATACACCCCTAATAGTTAGGCAAATAAACACGTTCGGCATCACACAGTAATGGTGTTGCTTTTGTACCAGATTATCTTCGTTTTGCATGTAAACAGGTGAAATAATTGCAATTTTCATAAAATAAATACACTCATTTTTTAATATTCCGATTTATACTGCGTAGAACCTTCGTAAATAAAGAACTTTTTTCTTCATAGTATATTAGATAATTAACTAAATATATCCACGCATTGTTTAGCATTCGGTTGTAAAATTGGGTTTAGAAAAATACTGTATTACTTCCTTACTGTTATTAAATATGAATACAGAACAAAATTCCTTCCTTTAATGACCGCTATATAAATATCGCTTTAAAATTAGTAACATTTCCATCAAATTATGTTAGTTTACGAACGTTCGAACCAAAACTCATTTGTATTTTTCCTTTTTCCTTTTGTAAACACAATTATGGACGTGAAAGATAGTTACAAATTATAGACAGTTCTTAATATTTTGGCTAGGGCAAGTATATATATTAAATCGTGTACAATATTTTACACAGATAAACATAGAATTTATCAATTTACCGCCAGCTTAAAATCTTCCTGATTGGAAAAACAGCGCACAGTGTGGTGGAAATCATCTCTATGCCAAAATATCCCCCTGGAAATCTCGTTTTGTTCCCAACATGGTTAGAAAAAACCTTTCCAAGGCATCGTGTTATGTTTATACACTGAATCTTAACAATCGATGGTCCATAGACTATTAATCGCCTGAGTCCCGCCACGATCAAGTGGTCAACCAATGATTATATCTGGTCACAAGATGACAGTCCTAATGCCATGCTCCGTTTATTCGCATTTGATAGGCAGTAAATAAAGTTATGTTCGGCGCATGCGCCCATAGAGTAAAATTACGAAAAAGCTACGTATTTCATTGGTCGATTTTGAAATGTAACTGAATTACAAGTTTGCCAATTTTAGTATTGGGCAGCTTGATAGGAGAGTCCACGGAGAATCCGTAACAGTGAAACAGCAATTTTATTTGCGTAATGTGTGATTTCGTTTCTCAGACTTCGCCAGCGATGTTACTAAAATGTGTATTACTTTTTCAACCGCACATTTTTGTCCTGCTAGATCATGGGTGTCCAACATAATTTTGCGGCGGGCCAGGTCAAGCATGTTTGTAACCATAGCAGGCCAAAAGAAATACCCAATAGCAAAGTGAGCTTTAAAATATTAATAAATGTAAATAAAACAGAATTTTTTATATTATGCAATATGGATAATTTATTAAAAAGAAAACCTTAGTTTTACAATGCTTACACTTAAATAAATCAAAACCAATCTAATGAGATACCTGACATTTTTTTTGTTTACTCAGGGCATCTATGTCAGCTGATATTTTAGATGTGGCTATGCGCAGAATGCCTGTAAGATGGATGTCTGATAATGATGATCTTGTTTTGGATTTGTTGTGTTTCATGCGGGAAAAAAGCTGTTCACAAGTATATGTACTACCAAATAAGGAAATTTGTTGAAGAGCTAATTTGGTCATGTTTGGGTATTTTTTTTGGTCAACACCCTTTTTGTAAAATTCAACCAACCCATTCGGAAGACAACCATCGTATGCGGTTTTTAGAAGAGAATTGCTTTGTATTTCAATCAATTCCAACTGTAGGTTTAGCCTGGCGCTTTCAACTTCAACATCAAAGGGATTTTGGAAGACTTTCATGGTGGGCAGTTGTAATTTGAAGTCTGCGAATCTCTCATCAAACTCATTCCTCAACCTCTGCAGTAATGATGCGTACTTGCCTAACTCCAACGTCTCTTGGTTTCTTGAAGACAAGGTCTCCCAATGAGCCAACTGCTTTTGTTCCAGCTGTTTCTCCAATAATAGGAGCTTCTTTGTGAAAGCTTGAACATGTTCATATAACTGCGTACATAGTTGATCTTTTCCTTGCAGTTTTAGATTAAGATCAGAGAGGTATTTAGTTATGTCTACCAGGAAAGCCAGATCAGCCAACCACTGCTCATCAGTTAAAAAACTAAATTCTTGGTCTTTATTTTCAAGAAAAGTTTTTATTTCATCAAGCAACGAATAGAATCGCTTCAGTGTGGTTGCTCTGCTGAGCCAGCGAACGCGACTAAAGTACACTATGTCTTCGTGATCTGAACCTACGTCAGATAGAAAAGCTTGGAACTGTCTGTGATTGAGTCCTCTTGCGCGTATGAAATTAACGGTCCGCACTACTTTATCCATCACGTGCTTCAGTTCAAGAACTTTTGAACATAGCTGTTCTTGATGAATAATACAATGATGCTGGATAAACATGTGTTTGATGCTCTTCCGCAGTAAAGCCACAAAACCATTTACTCTTCCTGTCATTGCTGGTGCACCGTCTGTAGTAATGCCGCAAAGGTTTTCGATTTGAAGTTCATATTTTTCTATGCAACTCTTTACTTCTTCGTAGATATCTTTTCCTGTCGTTGTATCTTTCATTGGACGCAAATCAAGTAATTCCTCGACCACGGTATAGTCTTCTGTCACTCCTCTCACGAAAACTGCCAACTGCGCCGTATCCGACATATCAGTACTTTCGTCGAGAGCGAAACTGTAAAAAACGCATTTCTTCAATTGTGTTTTTAAAGATGATTCAATATCTATGGCCATGTCATCAATTCTTCTTGCTATGGTTTGATGTGACAAGCTTATATTTTTAGCTACTGCTTTCTGCTCCGGACACGCTACCGATGTAAATATCTCCAAACACTCCTTGACAAATTCTCCGTCAGATAGGGGTTTACTTCGTTTGGCAATAGCTTCTGCTATCATGAAACTAATTTTTGTAACTGTCTCGGAGTTTTCTTTTGGTTTTTTGAACAACGCCTGTTGACCGATCATATTTAGCTTCAACGAATTTACACTATCGACTCGAATTTGACCTTTGTACGTATCGTATTTAGAAGCGTGTTTTGTAGAATAATGCCGCCTAACATTGTATTCCTTGCAAACTGCTATTTTGTGATTACATATAAGACACAGTATGTTTTCATTATGTTCTGTGACAAAAAAGTCTTCAGTCCAACTGTTTTTAAATATTCGACATTCTGTGTCAACTTTACGCTTTTTCTCTGTTGACATACTGATCTGAAACAACCATAAGACAACACAAAATTATGCACCTACTTAAGTAAATATGTATCTCAGAATTTACTTAAACAATGTAGGTATGGATAACAAAAGACTTCACTATTAATTTACAAATGAAACACAATCGCGATCGAACAAAACAAACCAAATAAGTAATTACTCGCGTCGTGACAAACTTTGCCGGCCAAGTGACTTTGAGCGAGCGACACGGCGGCGGTGCTACGAGCGCGAAGGTGAGGTGAGAGGGTGGGGCGCGTCTCAGTGCACGCGCGGATTTGATACCTACGAAGCACAGTTCGTGTTATTGTTTATAAATCGTAGGTAAACATTATTTACTTGCCTACAAACATGTAAATATTATTCGTAGTCGATAAAAAAAAAAATATTATCTAAGAGACTTTTTAAAGATTGTTTGCGCAATATTTGTCTATTATATGTCATCATCTATCTATGCTATGACTTTAAAAATTTTAACTAGCTCGCGGGCTGGATGTAGGGCCTACGCGGGCCGAATGGTGGCCCGGGGGCCGTATGTTGGACGGGCCTGTGCTAGATGCTCACATCACCCCGAAATCATTTAGGGTTATTGTTGGGGTATTTTTATAATCCTGGACTGACCGAAACATTCCTTACCTATAGTTAATATACATTGGCGAGAGTTTTAATGGTTATCATATTGGCACGGAAGTACAGGTATATAAAGTGCAGTCAAAAATTTGCGTTGATATTTTTTAAAACAGCGTGTATAAGGAAACCCATTTCTACTTTTTTATTATTAATGATTGGTTAACATTTATGGTAATTTGTAGTATACTACCTTTCTACTGGGTCATATTTATGACCCGTGATCACCCCATTTTAAATGCAGCACGTGCATAAAATGGGTATATGTCTTAAGTGGCCTGAATGGTGTTTATACTGTTAATTTTCAGGGATTAATAACGTTGAGTAATGTCTACGCCGGTGCCTTTCAAAGTTGGTTTACTTTGAACAATATCAAATGCCTATTTGTTATTGTATTTTAAATTGCATTTTTAATCAAACTATTTCTAAATTAAGTTCTGTAAATACTATTGATATTCTTTGACAGTTTTAATATCGTTTTGCCCTTGAAATATAGTTAACTGGTTATTTTATTACAATTGTATAAAAATTTTATTTTTTGTATTTGAAAACAAGAGATTGAAGACTAAGTTTGGATTATTTTTCAAATATTCCCTCTAGGGAGTTTTGTGTGTTAATACAGTTGAAAACACATTGTTATTTAAGATGTTTTTCCTACTGGTTAATAATTTTTAATGTTGCATTATGAATTCAAATACATTGCACATTTGACGATGGTTATGACTTCCTCCGTTATCCTTTACGCTGCACGAGGTGACATATATTCGCAGGTGTTTTGTAAAGATTACTGTCTTAACTCTGGAGTCGGCGATAGTACTTGACGATGGTTATGACTTCCTCCGTTATCCTTTACGCTGCACGAGGTGACATATATTCGCAGGTGTTTTGTAAAGAAAACTGTCTTAACTCTGGAGTCGGCGATAGTACTTGACGATGGTTGTGACTTCCTCCGTTATCCTTTACGCTGCACGAGGTGACATATATTCGCAGGTGTTTTGTAAAGATTACTGTCTTAACTCTGGAGTCAGCGATAGTACTTGACGATGGTTGTGACTTCCTCCATTATCCTTTACGCTGCACGAGGTGACATATATTCGCAGGTGTTTTGTAAAGATTACTGTCTTAACTCTGGAGTCGGCGATAGTACTTGACGATGGTTGTGACTTCCTCCGTTATCCTTTACGCTGCACGAGGTGACATATATTCGCAGGTGTTTTGTAAAGATTACTGTCTTAACTCTGGAGTCGGCGATAGTACTTGACGATGGTTGTGACTTCCTCCGTTATCCTTTACGCTGCACGAGGTGACATATATTCGCAGGTGTTTTGTAAAGATTACTGTCTTAACTCTGGAGTCGGCGATAGTACTTGACGATGGTTGTGACTTCCTCCGTTATCCTTTACGCTGCACGAGGTGACATATATTCGCAGGTGTTTTGTAAAGATTACTGTCTTAACTCTGGAGTCGGCGATAGTACTTGACGATGGTTGTGACTTCCTCCGTTATCCTTTACGCTGCACGAGGTGACATATATTCGCAGGTGTTTTGTAAAGATTACTGTCTTAACTCTGGAGTCGGCGATAGTACTTGACGATGGTTGTGACTTCCTCCGTTATCCTTTACGCTGCACGAGGTGACATATATTCGCAGGTGTTTTGTAAAGATTACTGTCTTAACTCTGGAGTCGGCGATAGTACTTGACGATGGTTGTGACTTCCTCCGTTATCCTTTACGCTGCACGAGGTGACATATATTCGCAGGTGTTTTGTAAAGATTACTGTCTTAACTCTGGAGTCGGCGATAGTACTTGACGATGGTTGTGACTTCCTCCGTTATCCTTTACGCTGCACGAGGTGACATATATTCGCAGGTGTTTTGTAAAGATTACTGTCTTAACTCTGGAGTCGGCGATAGTACTTGACGATGGTTGTGACTTCCTCCGTTATCCTTTACGCTGCACGAGGTGACATATATTCGCAGGTGTTTTGTAAAGATTACTGTCTTAACTCTGGAGTCGGCGATAGTACTTGACGATGGTTGTGACTTCCTCCGTTATCCTTTACGCTGCACGAGGTGACATATATTCGCAGGTGTTTTGTAAAGATTACTGTCTTAACTCTGGAGTCGGCGATAGTACTTGACGATGGTTGTGACTTCCTCCGTTATCCTTTACGCTGCACGAGGTGACATATATTCGCAGGTGTTTTGTAAAGATTACTATCTTAACTCTGGAGTCGGCGATACTTGATGAGTGTTGTGGGAATGCGTGTACTGACAAGGAACTCATCACGCGTATATTATCTGTGCTCCCAAAACTAATTTCCAAATGCAAACATTTAAATCTTCCTTAATAATAAAAATTTTACTATCTGCGAATTTTTTTTATTTGGACTTACATCTTCATTTACGAAACTTTGTGGAAAGTATCGTGAGCTCACGATTCGGTTAAGTTACGTGAGAGAGCTGTGAGACTTGTAAAGCGTTGTGAAGATAAACTGCGAACTAGAACGTATATCTCAGTAGTAAAAGGTGTCTCAACGGTAGATAGGAAGGCAGGTAGGTCTTAACGTCTCGTCGACAGACATGTCGTTAGAGTCGGAGCACGTTGTTCGGAGAAGCAGGACAGGAGAAAGAATTAACAAATCAACTGTAAATTTTTTTTGTACTTTTACAAGGAACAATCTTTAGAAAACCAATTTCCGAGGAAATCTTTGTAGAACTACAAATAGTTTTATTATATAATCTGGAAAATATACATTTGTATTATTACAAATTATAGAATTTATTAGAAATAAGTTAATTGAAAATAAATAAAGCAATATTTATAGAAAACAAATGAATTGAATTATAAACAGAAAAAAAAACGTTATTTAAAAATGTTACATACGAAAAAACAAAAGTTACCTATTGACAGCACCGGGACTATCACCCGCGTTCCTTACGTTATTATCAGACCCCCTTTACTACAAAACCAACTTGACTTATTAACTTCTATGTTTTATAAATATAGCTCTAAATACCTACAAAATACAAGAGAAGTTATTCGGTTAAGGAGAACGCAATATTTCCGCGCAGATATGATACATTTAAATCATCAGTTAATAAGTAATGGCGTCAGGTGTTTTTAAAATTGTAGACGTTTTATTATGAATATTTGACTTGTTTTAAGTGTTTTACGTTACTCAAACTTGCAACACGTTTGTTTTTGCATGCGACTACGTTTGACATCACCCATCATTTTTTGCAAATACTGCTGTATATGGATTTACTTTGTTGAGTGCTTGCCATTTTGCTGGATCTCGTGGATACCGGTCACCGTGGTTCAAACATTTCTTGACCTCTGTCGGAAATACGGGTCTTGTTGTTAAACAAAGGAATAATTGTTACAAGGAAAATTGTGGTACTGCTACAAACATTTGTAAAATTAGAAACAATTTTGCAGTAAAATTCAATTATATTTACAGTGTGGCCTGAAGCAAGGAACCATCCAAGCAGTAGCTTGAGTAATTTAGGAAGTTATGAAAGATCGAAATCTCGATGGCGAGATCGAAGGTTTACCTCTTCAACACCTAGTTCAGTGGTATCTCGACGGAATGGGGGGCTTCAGTGCCTGTAATATTCCTTTACCTACCAACATCATCTCAATCTGCACACTAGAACTATTTTGATATTATGTTGGCTCTTAATTTTTCCCCGTTTAAACGATGCTACCAGCTTCTTAACAACGGCATGAAAACTTCTTCCGGCGGGTGTACGTAACTGCCAAGTTTCCATGAGTAGATCAAAGGTCCGCGCGTAAACACCTACAGCCGAAAATTTTAAATAAATTCTAATTTCAAAACTTTTTAAACGTTAGGCCGTGTAAAAGGGACTGTGTTATGTCTTCGACGATGTTCATAAAGAATCATATTTAAAGGTTTAAAAATATTTCTGATAATATGATATGAGTATTTTAACGTGTAAATATATTATTCCGCTCTTAGGCGTACGTGGGCATGAATTATGAAGAATTTCTAGCAACTTTTTTTTTCAGGATTTATGGTTACAAAGTGTATTCTCACAAAGTTCCAATATTTAGTGACTTTGAAAATTATTTAGGGCCTGCTTTGACTAGCCCGCCGCGGCCACACGATACTAGAACAGACTGTACACTTCCATGCTGCGCTTTTTGTAGTCACTTATCACACTTCAACTGATATGGTCCGTTGATTATGTTCCCTCAGAACGTATTCCACATTATCTGTTCAAAGCAGCGCACGTGACTTCGTTAACATTTTAACCGACACACTAGAGCCACGCAACGTCAGTAATAAAACCGCATTATAGTGCGGAAGCATGCATATCAACGTTTTATTTCGACGTCATAACATTGTTCATAACTAATATTAATTCAAATCAACGCTCAAAATATTGCGAGAAACCTATCGGTTCAATTAGTTAAAACATCAAATTAAACCACTAAGAGAGAAATTAGCATGGCAAAAATTGTGCGTTCTTCATTCTGTATTCATTAAAATCCTGTGAATAAAGACTCATTTTATAGTCACGGTACATGCCCTATCAACTACAGCTACTGCAATATTTTTGGTATTGTTTTAATTTATGAACGCAACAATAATTAGAAACATTCGGTTTCTGTAGATTCTTTCAATATGCTCTCGCGTGCTATAGGTAATCATATCTCTGAGGGGGTGTCTATCAGAATGAAACTATATCACATATATATTACATATACGCTGCTGAACAGAGGAATGAAATACCCTAGAAGGAATAATCAAAACTTCATGGAATCATCTATACGGGACTTTAATAATCGTTATTTATTTTATTTACTGACTTTATTTGTAGAGCCGTTAAGTCTTTCGCGCTCTTTTTCACCTAACAACGTAGAGCAAAAATGTCAAACAAATGCATTATATTATTATTACTTACTACGACATCTACAATACACTTATTGCGCTTTAAACAATAAGTTTAAGTACACAATTAAAATAATATATACTACAAATACTACGCAAACACAGGCGTTATCGTGTGCGAACTTCTGAAATAAAAACAACCCCCCAAATCACAACATAACCTCTTTTAAGAATGAGTAAAAAGGTACTTTAAAAAAAGTACGTACATCATCACGACAAGAGTATGTGATGATAACGTTGGGGATATATAAAGAAGCTAAAGTCATAAATAACATGAAGATACGAAAGAAAAAAAAATCACAAAATAAATAATAAATTGGCAAAGAAACGTTCACACGAGGATTAAATCAATGAATAATATTGCAGCAAATTCTGTTAACAAATGAGATTATGACGAACAGGAAATATTTGATATGAAGTGTGTCCTGCAAGCACTTCAGTGCTTGCAGGACACACTAAGTTTAAATATATAAGTCCACATTGCTTCGTTTATTTTTTTTGTCGTCTCGAAATCAAGCTTGGATTTTTTATTTTCCAATCTAATAGTCGAAATTTTATATTAGAAAAGTCTTGTTATTATGTAAGCTATAGTATTAAAATATCTTAATGTATTATGGCATAAAACGTTTTCGTGTTTTCTCACGTGAGATGGAAAAAGTGTAAATAATTAGTTAATTTTGATTACAGTATTAAAAAAAAGCACGACGTCCTCCAAAATACCCACGATTTTTGTCTTACGTAATCTAGGACGGGGGTTTGATTACCTGCGTCAAAAAAAATATTAAGGTAGCTCAGGCAGATGCAAGCTTATCCTCCACGCACGTGAATGTTGTTCAAGCCCACTCCGGCGCATATGCACAGCCTGCAACAGGCGGGTCCCGCCCGCCGGCGTGACGTCACATATGTTAACGGTGCTGTTTTCAGGGAAGCGTGTTTGAGCGAGGGGTGGTCGGGTGGAGGGAGGGAGTGGGGGTAACCCCGCCATGCTCGCGCCTACGTCACAAGCCACGCGTTATTTGTGTCTCGCGTGTCTACATGGCAAATGCATGTCGTGTCCATGTGACGTGAGTACACCAGTGTACACCCCCCACCCCCCTCTGCAACATGAAGCGGGCGCTTTTTTACACTAACAGTCCCCGGGCATGATGCTGTTTTTCCCCTGACACAGATTCCGCAGGGGAAGAGGTGAAATGGGGGAGTGGGAGGTGTGTAAAGCAGCCTCCTCTTCAACCCCCTTCCCCTACTCTACCCCCCTAAAAAAAACGAAAGTGCAGAATTTTCAGGGATTACAATTTTAAATAATTTGGTATTCAAATTGTTCGTTAAAGCGTCATACATAAACATGAAATTTCTCCATTTCAACATTTGAACTCCGAAACTGTCTGGGAAAATAAAATGTGACGGTAAATGATGAATGTAAATTTGAGAACTGTGTCAGAAGCATCGAAACTTTGCCTTTTTTTTCCCCTCTCGCGATGAAAGATGGCTGGAATGTCATTTTGGGTGATTTTTTTTTCTCCTGTGCTACATTTTTACCCTTTAAAAAGTCATGCGAAAGGGCTAATTTCATTCGTTATACAAATGGTGTTGCGAGTCCATTACATAGATTTTAATTATATGTTGTGTTTTTTAAAAGGACTTGTCCTGGCTCTAGAAATATTTTAATAAACTAAATGTAATTTCTAATTAAAAAATTAGCAGTAAGTAAACATAATTCGTAATTAAAATGACTTGTTCGATACATTTAAAATACACGAATACGTTGAATCGCTTGTAAAGCCAGCGTGAACAAAATCACTGAAACCACCGTTTTTTTAAGATTCCTCAAATCTAGTCTTGCAATACACATACGCAATGATGACCAGTACCAACGTATTTTGTGAAATTACGTGTACAGTTAGTCTACCAAGAACCTTTGGTTGAATTGAGCGCATTTTGCGGAGATAGCGTTTCTAATTCGTTTTCGCTAGGTCGCACAGTTGAATGCTGATTTTTTCATCCCCACGCTAAGCGAATTCTCAGGAAATTCCTTGATATGGGCGTCCTCACCTTCCCAGTCAACCGTCAAAAATTAATATGCTAAAAATAAATAAATGGCGTTTGCACCCAGGGCAAGGCGACACCCTCCGAGTGACTGTCTATCCAGCTGGGACCAGTAGGCGACAGTCATCCACGGGCATGACAGAAGTGAAGTCCTAGAATGGAGCGGCGCTGGAATGCAGGGGCGGAGGAAGCGGGAGTACCCCGAGAGAGCCCGCCGGCAAGTGGCATCGTCCAGCACGATTCCCAAATGCGAAGATCCGGGAGTGAGCCCGCCGGGGATCGAACCCAGATCGCCGTGGTGGGAGGCGAGCGCCCTGGACACTGCGCCACCGCTGCCCCCTATTAACATGCCAACGTGTCACTGGCTTTGTTCTGTTGCCTAGCAAATAAAACCTAGATAACACGTGTGGCGTGTTGCTGAACGTTATAGATTACCGTGCGAGCTGTTGTAGTTCACCGCCGGGACTTCAAGGCGCCGATCATGTCTTTGCCAAGCCAGTGACATCACGGCCAAGAAGCAAACCAGAGGCAAATACGGTTGGCAGGTTGGTTAGTCTATGCATTTGGCTGGTTTGTAAAGTTATGTGTTGTTCAGTTCTTGGACATTACTGATAGTCTTACGTGTCCGTCATTAAGTTTCCTGAGAATAATGAAAGAGTAGACGCTTGGTTGAATGCTATTTCACGAGAGACGTATAAGCAGAAGGTTATCATCAACTTCATAGACATTCAGAGGGAAATTAAACCTTTAATAACATATCATAATTGCAGTTGAAGTGTATATGTGTGCACTAGGATGAACAATAATAATGTATAGATGTTTAGGTCTACACATGGGCTAAATAGTTTTATGCACCCTACATAAAAGTGACTTTCGCAGTAATTTGTGTTTAAAAACAATACACAATACACAGCGAGCTTCACTCCAAAAAGGTTATATTTTCTATTAATTTGCGTTTCAGTTTAAATTATTATATAACATGATTACTATAGAAAGAATAATTAACAAATGGCTTACAACTATTTGATATATTCAGCGAATACATTATTAAGTAATACTTATGAATATAATTTTTGCCTTTTTTTTTGTAAAAGACAACATATTGAATTAAGCGAAGATTAGGAAATGGCCTACGGCAAGCTTATACTGCGTATTCAGTGAATGTATCAATACGTAATATTGTCGTCGTTCTTATCTTGTTTACGTATGAAACAAATTAAAATAATAAAATAATGTATTGAGTACTGCCCATTTCAGTTTCCCGAGTTATACATAATATTCTAAATCAATGTGACGAAACGATTGTGTTGTCTATTGCCAGTGACGTCACGTAAAGTTTTTAAGGCCAGGTAGTCTCGATTGCAACTGTTCTAAACACTACGGAACAACTAAAGAACTTCAATCGCAATGCATAGGATGTTATGTTGAAGTAAATTTCAGCCATTCAGTGACTTTTTAAAAAGTGGTTTTGTTGATAAAGTATTTTGGAAGCACCACCAAGAACGATACCTTTATTAGTTTTCATAGTTATACCAGATAAATTTACTGGTTTATGGCAACAACAATAAAAATACGATAAAACGTTTAGCTCATTTTTAATAATGATACATTTCTCATTGTTTTTTTGTAAAAATTAGGGTTTTCAGTGTCACATAAATAACAAAACTATATGCATAGTAATTCTTTGAGCTACCGTAGCATTTATTTGTTTATTTGTATGTAAATCTTTCAAGAAATTTTGTGACTTCAATAATACATTTTACGACAGTTGTTTGAAGTTATACCTGGATATTTTCTGAACTTGTTGTACAGCTCAGTGAGTTGCACCATGGGCTTTTTGACTCTCAGTGTATTTGATGTGCTGTGATTTCCGTGTGGTAAAACGCAATCGTTTCCATGAGATATACTACTGTACTCAATGGATTCTCGTTCAGGGGTGATTTAATATGATCCCAAACAAAGTATCCAGCAGTGTCAGATACGGTTACCTGGACGGCCATTGAACATTTAAGACCGTAGAAATGTATCTTGGACAGAAGTTTGTTACGTTGAAGTGCTAACGGGGACATCCCTCACGTCAGTCGGATGATCTGTTCTGATTTCACAGATATGCTGTGTAAATAATGCACAAGAGAGAATTACATACTTGCACAAATGTTTAATTTGTCATGTAAACTGCCATTTCTACGTTATTTCTTTATTAATTATATTGTATGAAAGTTTCATAATATAAAATTATTAGGACACTTTGCTTTCTGTTCATTAGTTTGATTACCCTTATCTAATAGTTGTACAGTAAATGTCTCGCAGGAATTGTGATATTGAAATATTATTTTTGAGGAACAGAGTTAAGTGAAAAAATTTGATAATTGTACATTATTCAGCAGGTATGTAGAATATTAAATGTTTATTATAAAATGCTAACAATAATAACTATTTGTTCTGTATATTTCCATTGAATATCCCTCAGGAATATTGTCGAGGGTCATCCTAAATCTTAGAGGTGAGCGCCCATCAAGGAAACGCCCCCACATCTGCCGAGCAATGAGACCTGAGATGTCCGATACTAGGTCAGAGAGCCGTGGAATCACAGGTAAGACGTCTAGGCGTGGTAAGACCCGAAAGACCAAAGATGAGATGTCCACACGTGGTAAGACCCGAAGGATTACAGGTGAGATGTCCGCGATTGGTAAGAGCCGTGGGACCAGAGAGGTGAAGTCTCTCTATGTTCAGATTGCCAAGGGATTAAGGGAGAGGAGTCCACACATGATCAAAGAGCCGAGGGACCAGAAATGAGATATGAGAACCTATGGAACAAAGGTGTGACGCCCACGAATGGACAGAGAGCCGAGCACAGCAGGCGAGAAATCTGCGAATGGTAGGAGATCTGAAAGACCACAGGCGAGACATAAAGAATGACCAGAGATCTGAGGGTCAGAAGAATGGTCTGACTGTCAAGAAATTACAGGAGACAAGTCCACATATCATCACAGAGTTTAGGGAGCACAGGTGATATGTCCACTAAATGTCAGAGCCGTGGGACCACAGGTAGGATGTCGCTGTACTGTTTTAGTGTCGAGAGACCCCAAGTAAGACATCCACGATTATTCTGAGAGCCAAGGGATCACTTGTGAGACATCCAAGAATAGCCTGAGAGCTGAGAGACCACAGATCAGACGTACACGAATGTTCAGGCAGCTGAGAGGTCACAGATGACAAGTCCACCAACACAGTGGGGTGTCCTATGACGGGGTTCTGTCAGAACTACGCCAGGGTGCTGTCAGAACTTGGAAACACAAACACTATAACCACATACAACAGAACCACACAATTAACATCACTTCTGTGTTTTGTGATTCGAGTGAAGAGATTTGGGCCACTCTTTACATCGAGGTCAGAGAGCCAACGAGGGTGAAGTGACGTGAGTATGGAGCAGCGTGGGAAACGGGATATCCCCGAGAAAACCCGCCGACCAGTGGCATCGTCTGGCATGATTCCCACGTGCGAAAATCAGGGGGCGAACCCGGTTTGAGACGTTTAGTCTAACCGCTACACCACCGTGGCCCCTTGTGATTCGAATGTGTGATAGTTCGTATATGTGTGTTTCTAATGTGTCATAGTTCTAAAGAACGTGTTTCTATTGTAAGATCGTTCCAAAATCTGTGATTCTTTAGCACGACCGTTCTCTGGTGTGACTGATCGGTAGTCTGAATTTTGAATTAAGGTTTATTTAGAGTTGTATGCTTCTGTTCTGTGACGTTTTAAATTTTTTGTGGCCTTGTTTTTTTTAATTCCCTTATTTGACTGTTCTACAATGTGTTTTTCTAATATGTGCATGGTCCTCTCCTGTGTTGTTTGTTTTCCCTGCTGCCATGACCATTAGGAAAGCAAATAACAAACTGGCGGGAAGACTGAACGAGGTGTAGGAGCTAACCCTACTCTTCACATGATTCTTGTATTGAGCGCACAGTACTGGTGATCACTTTGTGTTAACGGGATGCCGTCTCCAATACAGTTCCGCTAGATGATAAACATAAAAACCAGAACGGCGCCCGTTTTTTTCTGGAGTACGGCCACAGCAGAGAACAGTTTAAGGAGGGTTCTCGACATCTGTGATTTCTGAGGCAACACCCTTACCCTTATAAGACGAAAAGGTTTATTTTAGTTTGGCTTCTATTAAATTTGCCGTGCATTGACTCACTAGCTGACCCAGTGAACTACCCGCAAGAATGCTACTGTAACACCGCTCTTTTCCGTTATGGCTTCTTCAGTGCAGAATGGCACAAACATCGTAGGATTTCCCCCACAGATTCAAATATACCTCATGATTTATGGTGTGAGTCTGCTTGTCTCTGAAATGGAAGCGTTTGATATGATGCGCGAAAGCCGTCTTACGAATCGCAGTGTTCGTAGAGGCGAATTTATGTGGGACAATGGCGCTAAGAAGTCCTTCCTTTAATGGCGTGTGATAATTTATCCAACACTCTCTTCTGTTGACGCACACTATCAGCTCTAGAAGAAGTTTACAAGCAATTTGGCAAGGAAGCAGTAACATAACTAAAACTAAGAACACACAAAATTTACCTATTATATGTATTGTTTGAAATTAAAATGGAAGAAGTAGGTGTTTATTGAGTTGCATTTCTGTTTACGCAATATTTTTAACAGCAGGCAAATAAATATAAATATATGTTTTGTATAATACGTTTTTGTGAGGTAACTGCTTACTGACGAATCCCACTTATTACTGCTTAAATTTTCAATTGTGTAAATATACACGGCACACAAATGGTTGCCATTCAGATGTTTTGGAAGTACTCGCGGTCACTGTTGCATAGCTCGGAAGTTCAAGGTCACGACCTCGAGCTACCGATGGTATCCGTATTCGGGTTCCGTCCCAGAGGGAATCCCCCCTCCTCCTGCGGCTGTAGCGGAAGGGGGAGGGGGAGCGACGCTGTAGGTGACAGTCGCGCTGTGGAACATGTGGTTCGGTAGCAGCCAATCGGCAGAGTGGTTTCTTCTCGGGAGGAGTTGCTTCTTAGCTCCAAATCAGGCTGGGTTGACTTGGAGCTTACGGGCACGGAATAGAAATGGGGTAGGGCTTGGCGCATCGTTGACGGCAAGTAACGGAGCAAGTTGCTGAGAGAGGCAGGAGTGTCTAAGGTACACTGGCCATGGCTAAGGTTTACTCTACTCAGGTTTGCAAGCCTATAATTTAGTTTGGAAAATAAAAATTTTCGCAGTCAGGCTGCACAGGTGTCACACGTGTACCGGATGTTTCCGGTTTTTATGTCGGTAAATAAGATAACTGCAATTTTCATTAATAAAATATAATTGTGTTAATGCTTCCGATTTATAATGTGTTTGAATCGACGCAATGAATTTACTTTTTTCTTCCCCCAAGAGTGGAAATATAACAAAATAATTATGTTCCCATGTTGTTTAATATTATGTCGTAAATTAAATTTAGCAAAATGTTGGCTTACACAGTACTATATTTAAATATGACAAGTGAGTCGAAAAGTAAATTGTGAAATTGTTAAAGATGTCACTTTTAGGACAGCGCTGTGCAGCGACAGCAAAAAAGTACAAAGTTCTTTTTGATGACAGTTCTATTTATTTCACACCTAAGTTTGTAACATTTTTCCATTGAAATAATATTTTTCTGATTGATCAATTTATGACAAACTTGCGTTTTTACTGTTTACTCTTCTAGAAACTATCGAAAATCGTGAATAATAGTTTATAAAAATAAAGTGAATACATAAAATTTTGGCTGGGGCAAGTAAATACCACAATTCCAGCCAAACACGAACTTTCGCACACAAATTAATAACATTTCTACATTTGCGGCCAACTAACCTCTTTAAAACACCAGTTCACCTTGCAGCGAAAATGTTCCCTCTGCCACACTCCCCCATTATAAATCTGGTTTTGTTCTTAACATGAGCGGAATAAACCTTAGCCAGAGACTGTTTTTAAGGGACTATCCCAGCATTCACCTGGAGTGATTTCGGGGAATCATGGAGAACACAAATCAGGACAGCCAGACCAGGAATCGAATCCTGGTCCTCCCGAATGCAAGACCACTGCGCCACATCGCTCAGTAGAGTGGCAGAACATCTCGCTCAATAACTCACAGTTATTTCATATCTCAGAGTGTGTAATTGTGTTCAAGCACAGAATATTTAAGATAACAAAAGTGGAACATCCGCTTGCAGCACGAACTCCAGACGCACACGCCAACGAATTAGCGTCACTGGCCAGCAAAATGTCGGGACACCACTCACCAATCAGAGCCTGGCAACTCAGTATGCAGTTTAATTTCCGGCTGTGTCACTCCCGGATTTTTGCACGTAGGAATCGTGCTGGACGATGCAGTGTTCGGCGGGTTTTCTCGAGGATATCCCGTCTCCCCCACCCTTCCATTCCGGCGCTGCTTCATACTCATCTCGCTTCACCCTCATCGGCTCTCCAGACTTCGTGTTTCAGTGCCGCCTTAATCTCTCCACTTAATCTGCAGCCTGCAGCCCAAACAATAGGAAATATTACGCAGAATTAAATTGCCACTCAGACAAAAGCCCCACTACCAGAGCATCGCAAAGCCAATCAGCTAATAGGTAGGCCTACATCAAAAGGGTCGCCAAGCCACTTCATTTCTTTATACTTATCTTTTCTGTTGTTCTTGTCATTCGAATCCTACGCCTTTTCTCTAGAAGGTTGATGAGTCAAAGCTGTATTTTAACATTCATCCGGAATATAGAAATCTCCTCTGGTGGAAATCTTTGTACATTTGTGATTTCCCACCCGATGCTCAGTTGACTGTGGCTTTCGAAAATAAAAGGATGAACGGAAACTTCATTCCGGACAAAGCCAGAAAGAAAAATACAGACACGATCACCCCTCCCCTATTGCACAGCCAACAGGCTCATATATATGACTCTCTCTCTCTCTCTCTCTCTCTCTCTCTCTCTCTCTCTCTCTCTCTCTCTCTCTACGAGGGTGTTGTGCCTTCTGTAGTTGCTTATCCGTTCTAACAACGCCCACTGCTGCAACATGGAAACTCGTGGGTGAAATTGTTTTGACCTTTACAGAGCATAAACCGTACTTTAATATTCCTTATTTCTGTGGTTTTATGGAAAGCAATATTTGCATGACAGACTAATCAAATAAATAGAAACGGGAAAGTCAGTAATCCAATAAAGGGTTAATCTCACAAAGTAGTTTTTTAATAAATGGCTTAACTAAATTTCTCGAAATCATTTTGTTAGTTAGGGGCTTTCTAATCAATTAGGCAAACGCGGAATTATAAACATAATATTATACCCTCCTTCCTTAACTTCACGCAATTAAAAATAGAGTACGTTTCTGACGAGCAGTCAATTAAAAATCCTAAAAATCGAGGGCGATGGAAATGACACGTATTATTGACAATTCATTAGATTTTTCAACACCAGTCAAGATACATTTCATCTCGCTAACGTAATAACTGTCAGCCTACGTGAGTGCTTGGTAATATATTAAAGCAGTTGATTCTGTTTGACGTGTTTGGACAGAGACCGGATTTTAGTATGAGTGTTGCTGTATTTAAATCACAGCTAAGTCCGAGTACGAAGCTACTGTTAATGTTTTCATACTATTTAATAAGGAAAAAATGTTGTTTTACTTTTTGCAATAAATATTCAAATGTTTTCCTACATTGAAATAAAAAAGAATGCTTAACTTTAATGACATTATAGCATTTCCATAAAAAAATGTGTCTACAACAAATTTAAAAAAAAATTTTGTTTACAAACTAATTAAAACAATTTATAAATGTATTTTAACATCATATTCCATATTCCCTGAGAACAGAGTTACAATTTCTATGCCACTTTCTTATTTGAGAAATAAAGTTTGCCCACGTGACTTGCTATAAGTGTTTGGGTTATATGATAAATTTTTGTGAAACCATAAAAAATCGATAAATATTTTAAGTATATTAAAGTATCCCGAGTTCTAATTTGAGTTTTTAGAAATAGGTATGTTGGATACCACTGTTTTCATTTCAGGTTAGAATGTAAGAACAAAAACTATATTTATGTCTCATCATATATTTGTAAAATTTCAACTAAATACTTTTTGCAGATATTCTCCAACTTATGAGAAAAACGTTCTTCTTGATTGCGTGTATTCTGATACTGCTTTCGTCCTCTATTTGAAGAACTTCAATTTTATATTCCTGAAATCTACTTTAGAGTATTAAAGGATAATGCTAACCAAGGCATGCGAATTTCCCGTTTTTATGCCTTAACTTCTCTATTTGTGATCCTAATGCACATTTTAATGTATTATATTACCATCGAAATATGGGATATAAAATTTTTAGTTTATAAGAACGAACACATTCTTTATATGTATTATAATAATTTTCGATCTTAAAAAATGTATGTAATTTTCTTTGAGACTGTATATTAAATAAGTGCAATACGGATTTTTTATTGTTTCAATTTTATGTAAAATTATTTTATAAGAATACATTTTATATTAATAAGAGTTTTGTTGAGTACGTAAAGAGACAGCTCAAATATTTGTGCAAAGGAACCAGCAGTGGTTACATCTCCAAGTTTGGCTACGCATCACCAAACTCTTGTAAATATTTAAAATAGAACAAGCAAATGTAAATACATTGACAGACAAAGCTGATAGTACACCACGTAGACACCACGCGACAACCACGAAAAGACGTCAGTACTGAGAGTATGGTCTCGTACGCACATGATCCCAGTTAGGTAAGTTCGCATTCGACCGCACAGCTGGCAGTGACGGTTCAGGCGCCAACAAGCGTCAAGTCGAAGCCGCATTGACGCGATAAACAATACACGATAACAGGCGAGCGTAAAGGGTGACGAAGAATCCCGGGAAGATGCCAAAGACGCAGCTGTGTGCAATCGACGAACTTCAAGAAACGACTCATAATCAGACCGTCCCCTTCACATCGACGTGTGGAATGCGGGCTCGCTACCCCCTCACCTCCTCAAACCGAGAGTTACGTACGTCATCTAAACCGTAACACCGGACATGCTGACAAGAGCGTGGAACGAGTTTTATTATCGCGTAGATGTCGTTCGGGCCACTCATGGTGGTCACATTGATCATTTATGAATGTATGGTAAACAAACTTCATGGTTCCACGGCTCATTTGATTGGTCAGTCCAGGTTGTAGGTTGTTTGGTTTTATTATTATAGACCTTCAAAGTTGGAGTATTCTTTTATACTTATCCTGTATTTCACGACGCATTACGGAGGTGAATCGACGATCCCAACGCACATTACTTGTGCTACCATTAACTTAGCAACAGTGATGGCTACATTTGCAGTGGTTCTAGGTCAGAACGATGTGAAATGCCACAGACTGGCAGTGTGTAGTACTTAGTGACGAGTGTCACTTTGTTGTGGGGAGTGATGATCATTGTGCCCAGGTGGGAAGTGATGATCATCGCGCCCAGGTGGGAAGTGATGATCATCGTGCCCAGGTGTGGAGTGACCCTGGTTAACGCCGCATGTGCACAATCTCTCTGTGTAGCCGCACACTTCACCCCACGGCAGGCATTACGGTCTGGGGCACCGTTGGCTACGATAATCGACACGCTCTCGCCATGTCACACGGTAAATTGATGGCACAACGGTATGTGAATGAGATCCTACGACCCCATCTACTCGTATTTATTGCCTGGACTTGAGGTGCAATATTCCAGCAGGATGAAACCCAACCGCACACGGCACGGGTCACCCAGGACTGCCTCCGCCGTGTTAAAAAACTGCTATGGCCTGCTAGCTCCCCTGACATTTCCACATTCGAGCATGCGTGGTAACAGTTGATACGTCAGCTATCGCCGTACCATAGTGTTCGGGATTTGAAATATGCGACCATAAAAATTGTGGCCCTGTATTCCTCAGGACAACATCCGGCGTCTGCCGGATCCCATACCACGCCATGTTGCAGCGTGTATCGCAGGGCAAGGAGGTGCGACATACTGTTAAATATGACCTGATGCCATACCACAGAAACAATATACAGAGTGTATCAGTACAGCTTTTACAAAATTTCAGGAGAGATAGATTACACCTAGACTATAGGAAATCACATAGCAATGCATGGTCGGAAATGCTTTCCTGGCGCGGTAGTGACGACACAAAACACAAGAAAGGAAGGACACGAAGAGGGTCATATGTTGCTTCGGTTTACGTAGCGACATCTATCGCGTACACCAGCCAAAGACGTCCCAGCATTTTTGCTGTACTAAGAAAATAAAAATGTTTTCTCACCCTGTTCGTGTCCTTCCTTTCTTGTGTTTTGTGTCGTCACTACCGCGCCAGGAAAGCATTTCCGACCATGCATTGCTATGTGATTTCCTATAGTCTAGGTGTAATCTATCTCTCCTGAAAGTCTGTAACCGCTGTACTGATACATTCTGTATAATGTTCCTCTGTCTCTGTTTTTGATCATATGTATTACTCATCATACCTATACAAAGTTTCAGAGCCATTCGATGCATCCTTCTGAGTGCGTTATTGTTGTTGAATGGCTGTTTAGTTATATATAAGTAATAATTTTATACTTATTCATGTTCGCACGGTTAAAAAACTTATAAGGAAAATTAAATTATGAAATTAAGAACCCTGTTATAATAACCCTTTCTCTAAACTGTTATGCAAGTGCCTGTAATTAGAACAGCTTATTTGCATGTTGGGTAAGTATCAGATATCAAATACAATTAATTTTTATATACAAAGAAAATGTTTAAACTCTAGAAAAAAAAACTAACGTTTTCATAAAAACGTCTTCCCATAGCAAATTAATTACAATATGTTGAAGTACGTATAGATCATTGTAAATATTGAATTTGTTAAGCCTGACCGAATTTGGCCAGCAGGAGGCACCAGTAGCGCTACAACCCTGGTAATGTTAATTTTCGAGGGATGAAGTTGAGTTCAGTATAATCAGTAAAAAACAGTGGGTAGCAACACTGAGAAAAATGTTTTTTTTAATAAAACAATGTTAGTTTGGCACAACCAATTTCATTGTGTGTACAGGGGCAATAAAATATTTTGTTGTTTTAAATTAAAAAATTTATTGCTTTTATTGGGTTGCTCCAAACGTTATGATTTGGTTGGTGCAACTAAATAATTTTTGAGCTCTACGTAACTTAAACAGTTTCGTTTTTTTTTTGTTCCAAAGAAAGTGGAAAACGACCGTGTTTCGAATTCGGTCCATTTTCACCCTTAGCAAGTCACCTAAGGAGACTCCTGGCGATATTCGAATATTATAATTATATATATATAATTAAAAACAGTGTACGTAAACGTATATGTTACGTTTTGCAGCTAAGAGTATAGTTTATTGTTGAACTTTTTTTTTAGATATTTATATCGTTACTAAGCATCAACGAACACTTTGCCTGGAAACTTATAACAACCGTATTCTTGTATGGAGGGGCACTGGAAAGTGCACAAATCCGACTTCGTTGTCAAGTGACACACCGCCGGGAATGGTGGCTTCAAGTTGTAGGAAGCAACCTCCTATAAATCCCGGTCTTCCCTGGTAGTTATCAGGGGTGCTAACTGCATACACGTAATTTAAGGGAATTTTGTGCCATCATATGCTTTCCCTCGTGGCACGGCTCCAGCGTGCATGTCCCAGCAGGATAATGCTAGCTCACAAAAAGCATGAATTGCCCAGGACTGTCTTCTTGCTGTCTACACTCTTCCTTGGTCAGTGCAGTCTCCAGACTTGTTACCTACACATCAATAATAATTTAATGTTCGTGTGCGTCGATGGAATTTCCATTGGAAGACACTATGCAACTCTGCATGGCCGCTTGTATGAATAGTTTTATAGAAGATTTAGCCGACTGCTGGCCATATTCAAGGACGTATTTGTGGTGTGCAATGTTCGAAGGAACTTTTCCTACAAGTCTGAAATTTTAACCAGGTAATCACGATAGTTTAATTTTGTTCATTTATTTTTGAGAAACACCAATAAAGTCATTAAAAATAATAGAGTAAGTGCGAAATAAGAAACCGTGTGGATGTTTACAGCTGAAGAAGTAACATCAAAACAAATTCACTCGTGTTAACTTGTACGGCATCAAGTATCATGTGACAAGTTATTCCATAGACTACTCCACACCTGCTTGCAAGCAGGCTCTGATAGCAGGTCTCGTAGAAGCTTCCGCCCGAGCTTGTGCAGAACATTTTATGGTGGTACGTACGCTGAACATAGAACTGCAGTTTCAGCTTTTACTTTGTCTGTAGAACCTCGGCTAGTATTTGCAGGAAATATGGAACAGTTCTCCACAGAATAGCATAAGACGCCTGACTCCATGTCGGAACGCATCGCCGATAAATATCCACATCAGTGGGGCGTGACAAATTTTCTAAAGGTACTGTTCATTCCCATAAAGGGACCCGTTTTACTTTATGTTTAAATTAGGGTGTTTGAACAATTTTCCCATTTCCTGAGCTTGGTACCAACCCATTTCGAAGTCACTTTCTGTATGCTGAAATTTTTATGTCAATGAGTGTACGTGAATTACTTCCAATTCCATTAATTATAGAGAGTCAAATATTTACAAATGCGTAATAGGTTAGCTAATTCTTACGAAATAATGAAGAATGAAGACAATATTGGCAATGTTTGCAGGCTGACAAAACGTAATCTCTCGACACAACATAGCACCTGTATTACACCACCTTATCTCCTCGAGCATAGATATATATTTTTCATACTAATATCAGCCTTCGACGCTACGCAGTTTCATGTAGAAAGGTGTTCCTAAAACTAAGAAATTCATCGGCCCAATTCGATGACAGCTGCAAATGTTGTATTGGTTGCAGTATAAACGTCATAACAGATAACATAAATACACAGACTCTCATTATAATAGTTATTTTATTATTTCAGATGACTCCTATTTACCATTAAATTTATAGCTATGTATTTTCCTTGGGAATTCCTTTGGGCCATAGAACGTTTATAAATGTTTCGAGTTAACTTTTTTCGTGAACATGCGGATTGCCAGTAACAACGCATTACCTGTAAGATCATTGAGTAAAGATGTACACTAGAGTGGCCATGGGGTAGGATAAAGTCTGACCAGTTTTGTTGTTAGTTCTTGGGCTGGTGCATAGGAGCGCTAGTGTTCTCGACTGGGAGCCAGCAGTCGGAAATACCTCACCACCCGTGCAGTGTTGCCAGTTCCGCAACCCGCAAAACTAGGTCAACTCCCTTGCCTCGGCTCACTCACGTGTTTGTTCTCGTTCTGCTAAAGGCGAGCCTGTCTCACGCGAGTTATCAGGTTTCGTTGCAGTTGTGAATACCCAACTCATAATATACTGGTGGCGACCATTGCATGTGTTTCGTTTCCGTCGTATAATTTTGTATTAGCTAAAATTTGCAGCGATATCAATTACAATTGTGTTTTATTTACCTCTGCGAATCTGAATTATCAAGAATATAAAACATACATTGTTTTTAATTATAATTTATTAATTTACTTTAGTAGGGTGTTCACGATAAAATACTAGTTCTGTTAGCACTTACAATTGCAAATTTTATATTTATCATAAACGATTTCATACATCATAGAAGCGTTTTCATACCGTTCTTATGTGAAAGGAAATTGACAGGACATGATTGTTCACTTGTCGAGAAACATATGTTAGACTCACGAAGGTCTCCAATGCGACTCAGTGTTTACAGTTTGGGATTATGATCTACTACAAAGGTCGTGCAAATATTCAGTACGTTAAATTTGTCAATTCAAGCGTCACTAAAGCTGTGTCCGAAACTAGGAAAGCTCTTATGTATATAAGCATACTCCACTTGGATCGATACTTGGCACATTCTGACAAGCACACTTAATTGCATCTGTTACAGCAACTAGACATCTGATAATATTCTGAACAAACATTTTGACGGGAAACAAATACTTAATCTGTTCTGGAAAGTAGGCGCATATGTTTATAATTATCAATCAATTAGGAACTGTACCTAAAAAGCGCATGACAATGAGTGTGTTGCTATTAATCAGTATTTTTCCAAGAAAGTAATGAATAAGTATTTGACGCATCAAACGCAGTTATCTGTAATTTATTTTTAAAACTTGTAAAAACCAGAGGTAAAAATTATTGTAACGCTAATAACGGAATGAAAAAAAATGAACTGTCCAATTTTGATTTATGATTTACACTCATACATGCCTTGCCTTGTAAAAAATTGGCAGGGTTCTCACTGCCCTGCATATTAACTTCATATTAATTACCACGCCAGTTATATAGCAAATCACGAAGAAAACTGGTTATGTTAATCATGGCTTGTCTAGATCATTAAAGGTAAAAGAGAATACATGGTTAAGAACTATTCTCAGTGGCCTTTTTCGATAGCTAATGTCTCCATACAATTCTTTAGAAAAAGAAATATAAGGAATTGAAAATATGAACTACGTATAAATCACTTCTCAAAATAGTAGCCCATGGGCCATAACCGCGCGAGACGTACATATTCATTCCCCGTGTACGTGCGTATGTCATTTCCAGATACATTTAAAACATTTGCGTACTTAGACGAATACGAATGCTGTATGAGTGCGCATCTCATTAAGCAGAAAACCTTACACGTACTACGGGAAAAGGACATTGATGATCACTTATAAGGTATAACTCAAACACGTGTTTTTTTAAGGGACAATTGTACCATTCTGTGTCACCATTAGTGTTTTTCTTATGCTTTTTTTGTCTTTGTCCTTATTCGGGTAAAGTTTGCTTTTGTTGGCAAAACCTTGTTTTCCTTGATTTTCTGCTGTTAATTATCTGCTGGCAAACTATTTATTTTATGCTCAAACTTAAAATTAAAATTTATATAAAATAAACGTTATTAAATTTTTTTGTCATAAATTGTATACATTCTTAAGGAGTAGTAAGTTTATTTATGTGAATTACTATTTCATAAAAATGGTACGATTAGGTTTTATTCTAGTACAAAATAACTGTGTGTTGTCAATTTGTCAGTTACATGTTGTCAAAATGTGTGTTGAGTTTATCATGTTTTGTTTTGTTCAATTAATTAAGATAGCAGAACTTGTTGTAAAATACATTATTTATTTTCATTAACGTTATTATTATCTACTGTTAAGTCTCCAAAAATTTCATAAACTAATAATTTGTTAAAAAAAACCCTTGGATAAAAATCTAATATCACTCGTAAATCTACTTGTAACTGTGACCACGAGTAACTGTTCCTCTGTCGAACCACTACTCTGTGGATTTATCATATCCTGTGCGTTGCTCTATGGTGCTGACGTCACCTTCTTCCCTTCACGAAATTATCGCCATGTAGTTGACTCTGCTTTTCTTAAGCTCCGCTGATAATTTATTAATTATGTGCTGACAAAACATCTAGTACCACAGTTGGTAAGTTTAATGTAAAATATTTTTTTACCCGCCCATGTTTTCGTGTTTTTTGTGGGAAAGTTATAACCTGTTGGTTGTATTTGTATGTTTAGTGCGGTCCAACTCGTTGGCCAACTTTCCAGCCATGATGTGTTAGCTGACTTCCCGAGCAGACTCCGCGTGTTACAAATTGCCATCTAACTGTTCTTACTCTAGTCTGATGGCAGTGGATCTGGCTCGCGGCAGAACCTAGTTAAACAGGAAAGCATACATGTTACTATGACTACAAAGAGNGGCAGAACCTAGTTAAACAGGAAAGCATACATGTTACTATGACTACAAAGAGCTCTCAACAAAATGTTTGTCTTGCAGTTATTATAAGATGCATATAATTTATTTTCTTAATATATGGGTAACATGGACCCAAGGAACTCATAATTTTGCAGCAGGTAGAAAAAAAATTATTTATAAACTTTTTTTGTGGATAACTTCACAAAGATATAATCAAACAAACAAAAAACTATTTTATTGGTAATGTAATGTATAGTTAACAAATTACCATTAGTCGCATCTCTTTAATGCAAAACTTCTACCTTTGGATATTACATGTATTATTGTTAGTAACATTTTTTTAAATCCTTATTACCAAACAAAAAAGAGACTGAAACAAAAATACTCCACCAACTGTACAACTAAGAATCATGAAATATGTAAAGAAAGAGTCACAAAGTATTTCTGTAGTATTTCAATATTTTTATTAAGTTTTAATTCATTTGTCTTATAACCTTACTCTTGTGCACACTGTCTTAGTTGTTTTTTTAAGGATGACTTTCAGACTCGGCCTTGATCAGAAACACGTACACACGTACACGAGCACAACTAGGTCTACTCCTTATGTTGGTCACCTTCGGTCTGGCGAATTATGTCTTACAGAGGTCATCACGATCACTGGTGTGTGGTTCGTGTGACTGACTGAAGGTGGCGCAACAAATCTGGTAGCAGAGCATGGTTGTGTCTTGTGTGTGTTTGATAAGCATGCTTTAATGCATGTCATTTGTTTTCTCTCCCCCTTTTACCTAGCATGGTTCGGATGGTCGTGGAGGAGTTTGTATTCTAGGTCAAGCAGTGTTTCGTGTGAGTAATTACTTTAATGTTGTTTGTTGTTAAAAGGGAAATGTGCATGCTATTATTGTCCCAGAGTATCTCCTGAAGAAGGAGATATTGTATGAATTGGGTTTACAGGGTATTTATTAAATTTGCCGACACAAATGTTGCGTCATTGCGTACCTCTCTGCGTGTTGCCCTCCTCGCAAACGTTCTACATAATCTTGAAAATTTCTCTGACCTATATGTGAAGTTTAAGTATGAGACCTGTGCTGCAAAAGTACATGCTCTCATTGAACTTGTAAATGTTTGAGAGGATACATCCTCTCTTCAGTCTTTACCTAGGTTAAGAAGCCGTTTGGCACATCTTCAGAGGCGTAACAATAATCTTTTGAATGCGCATGAGAAAGAACTTGACGACATACAAATAAATACACAAAAAATTGTAGTTTCTCAGGTAGTCTCTCTATCTGGAGTATTTAATCTACATGAAAGCGGTCGAGTGATTATGATCACTGAACCTATTGACAGCGTTGCTCGTAATTCTGAGTGACTGTGTAACTTTATGCTTGGGGGACCTAATACAACTGAGTTCCAACATTTACAATCTGTTCCCATTATGCCTGACCTAGTTGGCGACCCTTCAGGTGTTCAGGTGCTGCGGAAACCAGTCCTACCTCTATCTCTCCATCACTGGTAAGTGGCAGTATTTTCACTAGTATACATTCTGTTCCTGTAAATACTGTTGCCATGTCTGTGCCACCTGTGTGCATGACATACTCGGTTTTCCCAAGTACTTCCCAAACACCTTATATTGTTTTTTGGTAAAATTACTTATCCCTTAGAAAATATGTTAAAGGACTTTCCTAGTGCTGATGGACTGCATGTACCAAAGTTTCTAGAGTTTTTGAAAATCATTGTCAAGTTGCAACAAAGTAAAACAAGACCTAAAACTCAGCTGTTGCGAGTGATATACCCTTTCACCTAAGGCCCAATAAGCGAGAGGAAACATATAACAATTGCTCAAGCCTTCACATTTTATGTTTACCATGGAGACATTTTACGCTTCTTCATATCCTCTAGGCTTTTAACAGAACTGCGTTTAAGGCAGTGCAATCGTTTACAATACTCTGACGAGCCTCTCTCCATTTATGTGAGCAGCATTAAATAGATCGCACTATCCTCAGGCTTGGTGTATCTGAAAGTGAAGTGGAGGGCAACTTTTTAGAAGGTCTGACTCCCCAGGAGTGCTCGCGCCTTGTTTTCCACACCAAACACAACCAGTTTTGCTGTGCTTGATAGAATTTTTTTTTTTTAGATTCATAGAACATTCGTTATGTCGATCAAAAGAGGGAAATGTTCGGTTTTAAAGTCTTTTTACATGGAAATCGTAAGAAAGGTTCCAATAAACCTGAGTCAAATGTTTTTGATAGCATTTTTTCAACAACTGTGAAGGATCAGGCCAATCCTGAGCAGGCCACCAACAGCCAAAAGCAACAACAACCTAGGCGTACAACTTGCCACTACTGTAATAAGATGGGGCATAAAGCTCCTTACTGTTGGAAGTTGAAAAATTATATGCGCAAGCCCGGGAAGAGAGCGAAAGTTCTCGTGGTATGGGTAAATTAGCCAACTCACACATAAATGGTCACATTTTACAAGCTGTAAATAATTGTTATCTGTTATATCATCTGTCTGGGCCTCTCAAGCTTTAATAACCTCAGACTGAGGCTAGTATCTGCCGTGTGCATTTTCCCAATATTGTAGGGTACCAAAGAACTGGTGCCCCACGAATTGAAGTTACCATGCGCTCTCGTCAGGTCAACGCACTTGTTGACTCTGGTTCGGCACATACCATTATTTATGGCAAATCATTTAAACAACTCCCAAATTTTAACCTTATAAAATATGTTGAGATTAATCTCTTCAAGTGTTACACTGCATCTAACGACCCCTTACCCATATCGTGCAGTGCAACTGTCAAACTGCGTATTTATAATTTCACTTGGGTAGTTGAGCGCCTACTAGTAGAAAACTTGATGCAAAATGTTATATTAGGTGCTGACTTCATGAGAAAGTCTGGTCTTATTCTTTATATCCATGATAATCATGTATTATTTTTATTTTCTCCTGAGCAGAAAATGTTATTTGCAACCAACAAGTTAACTCTAACATAACCGCTGAGTTAAATCCGGACCCATCTGCAAGTCCTTTAGTACAATTAAATTCAAAGGAAGGTGCAGCTATTCAAGACCTTTGTAGTCAGTTTCCTAGTGTGCTTATCTCAGAACTGGGATTAACAAAATTGCTTGAGTATAAGATCAAATTATTAGATAGTGAACCAGCCATGAGTCATCTCTATCGATTAGCGCATCCACAAATGGAACTTTTGAGACTCCAAGTTCAGGATATCATTAACAAATGTGTTATTCAACAGTCCACATCTCAATATGCTGGTCAAGCATTTTTGGTTGCAAAGTCTAATGGAAAACAAAGAATTGTAGTCGACTTCTGGAAGCTTAATCAGAAAATTAAAATTGAATCAGTACCGTTTCCTGACCTTCATTCTGCCTTTAATTGGTTTAGGAAGTCAAAATGTTTTTACAACCATTGATCTCAATGTGGCCAATCGTCAGATACCTTTGGCAAAATATTCAAAACCCATCACTAGTTTCTGTGTTTCTTGGTACCTTTACCAATTCACCCGTGCACCTTTTGGCCTTGACCCCGGTACCCAAGTCGTTACCAGACTTTTTGATACAATATTTCATGGCATTTAATTCAACTATGTATATTATAACTTGGAAGATTTTGTTGTGTACTCCGAGGACTTTGACCAACATCTCAGTTACTTTAAAGAAGAGGTTCTTACCCGAAAAAATTTCCTCACAAGGTATTGCAATAGATCCGGACAGAAAACAGGCAATCAGAAATTTTCCACATCCACAATACGTTAAGGGCATAGTCCGCTTCATAGGGATGGTTAAATTTTTCCAAAAAATTATACCACACCTTGTCGAGAAAGCTGCACCCTTAAACAAGTTGCGCAAGAAGTCTGCGAAATTTTATTGGGGTGCAGAACAACAAAGATCTATTGAAACATTAAAACAATATATTATTAATCCACCTGTGCTCCACATGGCAGACTTCTCAAAACCTTTCATTCTACAGACTAATGCCTATAGTTTAGCTCTGGGGGCAGTTCTCGCTCAAGAAATCTACGGTGCTCGATAGCCCGTGGCGTTTGCGTTACGCACACTGACTCCTCAAGAGCGAAAATCGTCTAAGATCTACGAGCTGGAGTGCTTTGCTGTGGTTTTTGGCATTGAAAAGTTTTGCCAGTAACTCGAACGTTCAGAATTACTCCTAGAGACTGATAATAATGGGTTTTATTTGCTTTTGGCACTTTCTAGACAACTAGGAAAAATTTGGTTGTTGGGTGATGCATATTTCTTCCTTAAAATTCAAAGTTCAGAACATCTAAGGTACCCAAAACGTCGTAGCAGATACTTTTTTCAAGAATGTTTGAGGGATCTAATTCTTCTGTAACACCTGAAAACTTACCACATTGCAAGGTTTTGACTGACTGTCCCCTAGCATTCAAAAATATTCAGGATCATCAGAATGAAGACCCAGAGTTAACCATCATTATCCAAAATCTTAAGTAGGATGTAGAAGAAAAGCCCTGCTCCCGGACCCAGGGTGTCTTGTATTGTAAAACAAACAACAGAAAACTGGCGGTTTTGCCAGCTCATTTACGCGATATGGTTTTTGCATACTACCACTCTTCACCTATTGGAGCACACCTTGTCATTTTCAAAACTATAGAGGCTATTAGGCGCAATTTTACCATGAAAGGGATTAATGCTGATATTGCTGACCACACGATGACCTGTCAGCTGTGTGTCATGAGTAAGCCTAGTCAAAATTCACATTTAGGTTTTTTGTCCTCAGAAGTAACAGAAAGGTCTATGCAAAGGTTATTCATTGATTTTGCATGTCCACTCCCTAGGAGCAAGTCTGGTCATAACATGCTTTTGGTATGTACTGATGCCTATTCAAATTTGGGTTGTTAATTCCCATGAGGAAAGATGATTCTTTTTATACTGTAAATGCTCTTTAGATGAGCAATTTCAAAATGTTGGTATACCTCCTAATATTGTATCAGACAAAGGATCTCAGACACACATGTTCTTCATCTATGGGTTCAAACACATCACTTTGCCCCCATATAATCCACCACCTTTGCATGAGAAGAGTTTTAACACAAACCTTCGTTCGGTGCTCATTGCCTTCCATGTAAAGGATCAAACAAATTGGGACAAGAATCTGGCCTGGTTGCAAATTACATTAAATTACGCTCGACATGAGTCACATAAATCTACACCTTTCAGTTTGATGTTCACTTACATGCCAGATCATCCTCTCTCCACCTTGTGGCAGTTGAGTGATCTTCCCGATGATATCTGCAATACATAATTCCTCACCGTGGGCAACCAACACAACCAGTGGATATGGTTGTGCCTGTGAACGTGTTTTTGATCAATGTTTAACACACAAGGCCGAGTCTGAAAAGTAACCAAAAAAAAAAAGACTAAATCTATGTGCTCAAGAGTAAGGTTATAAGGTAAATGAATTGAAACTTGATAAAAATATGAAATAAGTAAACAAAATCTTCGCAGCTCTTTCTTCCCATTTTTAAAAAGGTTTTTTTTTTTGTTTCCGGTGCCTAAGTTCTTTGAGAGCGTGAGTCGTTTAAGCCGGCACTACACGATACCACATTGCTGCTACCTTCTGATTTACCCATGAGCACAACATAAGGTATTAAAGTTTCTTTAGCAGAAGAGAAGAAAAGTCTCATTAGTTCATACCCACAAGTTATTTAAACTCCTAACAGAAAATTGTAAACGGTAGGCAAAACAGCTCGCGTGGGGCAGTGGTACAAATGCAATAACATGTTTTATGCAGGCGCTTTGTGGTGCATCCAAATTACGATGATTGTTTCTTTCCCCTGATGAGTACATTTATTTGGGTTTCTCAGTACGAGTACTATTAATATATGGAAAATGATATGAGTAACGGCACTGCTTATGTTCGGAAAACAAGGTACTCTATTGACATGTATGCACGATGGAAATTTACGCCAGCCTTTAAAACATGAGCAAATCATTTAAGATGTGGCGTATCCAGGAATTTACTTCGGTGATGGGAAGAGGGGATATAGGGCAAGATTTCATATTTCTATTTTTGAAAAAAAAAAAGAAAGCTAAATTACTAAAAATCTGTAGTTAAATTTATTTATAATCAATGGGTTAACATACAGATATGGAACCACAAAATGCTATACACATCCTTTATGCTCAAAGGGATTACACATTTCTTATATTAAAATAAAATCGAAGTTGTCATTTTGTTTTAAAGTTTTAGTTTTGAACATTTTATATACTTTTTGGGGTAGGACGGAGATATGTCCTGATATCAACCCTCCCCCCTTCTCAGTGGGTTAGATCCTTGTATTTATTTATGTATTTTTAATGAACATAATAATCAATCTTGTGCTTTCCGTTATTAAACAAGATTTTACGGTTAGACGGCTAAAAGAAGCAAAACTTTCACAATATAAAAATTTATGATTTTGTGGGTGCCTGTTTTACTCACGCTTCACAGGTCAAATTATACACTTTAGAAACCAATCGATTTTATTTGATATACCGTGTTATAACACATATACAGTATCTAACTGCACAGTTACAGCGTATTTTATAAAGTTGTCTTTATTGTTTTATTATGACCGTGTGGGTAATTTACAACGATTCCCCTCGGCTGTCCGCCATATTGTCTGTCCCAACTTCGTGTGTATAGCAGACATTCAGAACACGTTCTACTGTTGTGGAGTTTGGTCTGGGAGCGACAGAGATGGCGTATGAGTGAGAGAGAGGGTAGATGCCACAGTGGCAACGCTGCTGACTTCCCCACGCAGTCGCCACTACAATGAACTAGCGCTGCGTAGTGTTCATATCTAGAACTACAGATTCTTACCTGCTGGAGTGGTCAGATACTTTAACCTGGGGAAGTCTACTTTAGGTTTATATTTACTCAATACTAAGGTCACTCCCAAATCTTTTTGATGATGGTCTCTTATATAACATTTGGTTTTCAGTTTGACTTCTTCCATTGTATTTGTGAGGGACCCGCGTAACAACATTTTAAATGCCCGGCAGTCAAAAGATAAACGATGACCTGCCGCTTGTAAATTCAGCGCAATGAGGGGCAGAATTGCATAAATACAGCTACACTTGATAATATTTAGAACTATAAAGAATTTACAGCCTTCACAGGCTTGACATGGAATAATAAGATAAGGACAAGAATAGAGAGTATATTTTTTAATTTGTCTTCCTGAAAAAAAAGAGGAAGCATTTGTAAAAACAAAACAACTGCATTATGTAGCAGAAAGGGCACACAAGAAGGATTAGAAAACTAACATCATTATCTAACAAGGTTTAATAAAATTTATAACTCACGAAATGTCACCATTAATATTCCAATGTTCACTGTTTTTACGACATTAACTTTAATAATGCAGACTCGCATCAAGATTTTCATCCGATTACTATTACAAAAGTTTCCTCGATATGAAAAAAAATAAAGTCAGTAAGTGGAATGGAGTGGAGAGGTTTGGGTGGTTCCTAACATCCAGGTCTTGAGAACTGATGAGGGTGAAAAGAGATGAGCATGGAGCAGCGTGGGAATGCAAGAGGCGGGGGAAATGGGAGATCCCCAATAAAACCTGCCGACCAGTGGCACCTTCCGGTACGACTCCGACAGGCGAAAATCAGGGCGTGACCCCGCCGGAATCGAACCCGGTTCGCCTTTGTGGGAGGCGAGTAGTCTGACCACTACACCATCGCGGCCCAAAGAACGTCACAAGATGGAGAGACGTCAAGTCCTAATTTTTGCTGACCACATATTTTTACTTCAATACCTCATGCATTCTATAGTGTTGAATAGGTAAACAGAATTTGATATGCCACATCTCATGAATGATGAGGGAAGAGGGTGGCTCTATTTGAAGAGTGAAGTTCACTCACCAAGTAGAAAAATGATATATTGACCGCTTGTCTCTACTTAAAAGATGAAGGAACTCGATGATATTCATTTTCATAACCTTCTCAATATATTTTGGCAATATTGCAGAAGTATATTAAATGAAACCCTTTATAATTTGGTAGGGAGGGATGCAAATCTACAAAGTCACTGAAACCACCAAAATATTAATTGTTCAATAAGTTTAAAAAATTAAGGAATGCAATTTTAAGTGCAGTAAATATATGTTAAAATTAAAGTTTTCATTCTTACCGATGTGATTACAGTATATAAACGACAATGTTGTTGTATAAAAATTAACAGCCTTATTTTCGCAACACAGAAGATTTTAATAAGTGTTTAAAAAGGAACATCTATAGTTTCAAAATATTGGTTTTTATGAAGTGGCGTGTTATTGCCAACTAAAGTACCATGCCAGAGTATGGGCATATACGAAAAATCTGGTTTGCAGATAAAATAAATTTACTTAATTATGATATGACAAAATTGATACTGTGAACATCATCACTTCAGGTCCACTACTACAAATTATTGTACACATATATTGAAGTATGAATGCAGTAAAAGAATTATATTACGCCGTTAAAACTATCTCAAAGCTTTAAAGGCAGGTTGTGTAATTATGTTATATTTCGTAGAGTACACTTTGTTTAAATTATTATGATATATCTGTTTCAACAAAAAATTTTCCGTCAACACAATAAGTCATGCAGTTTCATATAAGGTACCGTCTACTTGTATGCCATTTTGACCGAACATTTCTAGGAATTGTATATTCTTTAAAAGTTCACTTAACCAACTAAGTCTCCATTGTAGTTTTAATAAAAGAACCTCAAATTTGCAATGGAAAGAAAAATCTTCTTCAAGACTTGTAAATGTGCTGAAAACATTTATCGATGTCAAGAATAATTTCATATTAATAATATCCTCCCGTGATATTAATAGCTTGAAAAGGCAAAACCAGTTTAAATTGGTTTAATGTAGCCAAATATAAGATTATTTGATGATAATCTGCGAGATAAACCGTTATGCGAAAAAGATTAACGTTTGACTCACAAGCTAATTTGCTTTGTAATATCAACATTAGTGTAGTGAGAATATTAGCTTGTGCTATTTGCACATAAATAGGTATGTGTATATTTATGTACATAATCATACGTTATAAAATTCAAATTGAGTGCTTATCATTGAATATAAAGTGGTTTTACTCTTGAATTTTTACATGTTACATGCGCCTTAAAATCAATTTTGTTTTTAGAAAAAAATCTAATTAAAGATGATGAAACGAAACTCAAAGTTATAGATAAATTGAATGAGGTGATTTTCTAAGTAAGTTGTAGTAAGTCATTCGTGGCAAAAGCATTTTTTTTCTCGAGAATTCTCCGTAACATGCGTTTGACAGCAACTAAAATACGAGATAAGGCACACAAACTAACGTTTCCAAAATACGCTATCAATAACATTGATATCAAAGCCCCACATTTTACTAATCTAAATACGAAATTATTTACTAAAATAACTACGCAGTGTTATAATTCAGAGTGGCTGGATTTCAAGCAATTTTTTTTATGTAAATCATGGCACGCTTTATGTGTTTCACATTTTCTCTGAATATTTGCGTTATAAGTAGGATATTTAACAGGTTTTCACCAGATTTTTGTTTTAGATCATGACCATATATGACACAGTAGTTGAATGAGATAAGAAGATTACAAAGATTCATTAATATTTTGCTTTCGAACTTTATGATACTACATTGCAAAGCTTAGTAGAAATAAATCTATATTAGATAGACTCACGAGTCATGAACGTTATGTTGAACATATGCAATTTCTATAGCCTACTTGACACTGTAATAACGAGTGCATTGTCTAAAATGTGTGATTCTGAAATTAAAATGTTAATTTGTTTTGTCTTGATCCAAGCCAGTGGCGGCTTTGGTTTTTACCTTTAGTAAAACTCTTGGAAGTTATAAAATATATTTAACGATTGTCATATTTCCAGTTGTGTAAAGGCAGCATGTCTTTTTAGCTGTCATATGGGTTTCATTGTAAGCAGACGTGTATATTATAATTTTCAAAAATCGATGCAATATTATAATATAAATTTTTTTCAGGACAGAAATGAATTTCTATTTTCTGGCTTTCGTGTTAAAGATAGATACATGCGACCCGGGATTTTTTCAACCCTAATAATATGTGCTTATTTGCTGTCGAAGCCTTGTGTGACAATTATGAATAGCCCATTTTCTAGAAAGACCAGAAAATTGAATGATTAAATGAAAAATTACTGGAAAACTAATTTTTATATTTTATTCGATCGATAGCTTGAGTGTGTCATTTCTCACACTTTGGTTTTTGTTTCAAGTTTATATCTTCAAAATTAGCTAAAAAAAAAAAAACGAATTTCATTGGCACATATCTCGTCATATCAAATTCACAACCAGATGATTATGATTAAATGATCCTCGTCGAACATCGGTGGAGTCGAGTGTTAGCGAAGCCTGTGCGATCCCAACCAGTTGACGTCGTCGACCGCAGAAAGGGTTTGCGAGCCGGCAGAGGTGGGGCGGAACCGATCGAGCCAGGGTGGTTGTTGCTACGCGGGGGCGCGACCTCGCATTCAGCACTGCCTCCTCACCCCCACCCCTTCAACACCCGCCGAAACGCGCCCCGTGCCCAAGTGATGTCTCACTTGAGTGATGAGCGCGGCGGGNCGCCGGTGCGACCGCTGACCCCGCCAACCCACTATACATCTGATTGAAGGTCATGTCACCCTGACGCGGCCATTAAAAATAATAAATGGACTCGGGAGGCTGGCGGGGTCTCCTGCGCTGGCTCCACCGGGCACAGCCCTCGCCCTGCGGAATCCGTCATCGAGACGCTGCTTTTTATATCGTGCAACCGGTTATCTACTAAAAAATAATACACCGCCATGCCAGTAGATGAATCAACCAGAACATGATGGCTCCGAGAAATTTTTGGATAAACCGTCCATTAAAATAATGCGAATTTTTAGTTTCGTTATTTTTACATTATTATGAAAATATTTTTACACGTGTTAGTTTTTTAAGAATTCGTGCTGTAAAAAAAATTTTGTTTTTAATACGGCAGTGTTATAGCAATGTTTGTTTTATTTTCAGTTTATAGCTGGCGGAAGTGGTTGCAAATATTCTCTACCAAACAAGCCATGGAGAAGACAAGATGTAACTAGAAGTTGTATAAAATATCGTTAAATAATAAAAAAGGAGAAAAAAAATTGTTTAGATAGAAACGTTTATTTTTTAAATGTTGCTGGAAGAAGAAAATGCTCCACAAACCTCTGCGGTATTCTCAGTCGGAACTGCTTCTAAATACAGACTTCATGTTAATTTCAATTACAAAAGTGCATATTTCAACTCAAATAAATTTCTCTCCGCGTGAAATCGCAGAGCCGAGAGGTCGTGAAGCATTTTCTCATATTATTAGCAACGTAAGGAACATAGCAGGGATTCAAAATGTTTGCAAAATTAAAATACTCACTAATCGAGCAGATTTGCATTTTAATCTATAGTCGATTCATTTCCAAATTCTCTCAAGGTTTGGTAAAGTGCGACTTCCAGATTATTCCTCCGCCTTATTCAAACAAATCGTAACTTAAGTCTATAAAATTACACCAAAGGGACAACGCACCGCATTTGTGAACATATGTTTAATGAGAACAATATATTTCTTACAAGGTATACTGTTCACAAAGAGTTTTGCATACTTTCCGTATCTGCACCAACGTGGGATCCGAAGATGAACTGGCCAGCTTATTCTGCTGACATGAACTGCATAGAGAATGCGTGGTCCTTCCTCAAACGAACGATTTCGAACTTTGCACAACCACCAATGACAATTCTGGCTTTACAAACAGTCGCAATTGATAAATCGGCCAATTTGCATAAGGAAATGATTAATGGTATTATTTTTGGCATGCCTCGTTGGATACAAGCGTGCCTCAGGAATCACGGAGGTCCTACACGTTAGTGAGGTTTGTCAATGCATCTGAGTAGACCTTTGTTTTGTTATTGAAACTGATGAGATTTCTTTGTTTACGTTGTTTTTCAGTTTATTCCTTTTGTTTGTTACATAATGGGATGATATAAACGAGTATTGTGTTTTTTCTCACTTAATCTGCTATTAGGAGTACAAAATGACATTTAAACTACTTTTATTCAACATAATATCCGAAATTCTGATATATTCTACATTTCTTGTAAGTATTACCAACACAACTGTTTTCTCTGTGACTTAACTAATAGATAAAAATAATAAAAAATTAATTCAACCGATAAATAAGATACTGTTATCTTAACACAAGTATAAAACGCTTCTGATAGATGACATATTTGAGAAACAACCGAAAACGTAATTCGTGGGGTGGTTTTCCGAAGGTTTGATTCAGAAAGGGTGAAGGAACCGCGAATTGACTATGTTATACGTAGTTCTATAATACTACCACTTATTATGCTGTAAACATAGAAATGTCTCGGGTAGCTAAAATACTCAGTTTAGAAATTTCCTACACATTTGACTATTCCTGGAGCAAATGTAGGAACGCTGCCTTGAATACATGGGGAACAGCTTCGCAATTCGTGCTTTCTCGCTCTGAGGATACACTGACGGGGGAAATTCACAAATAATCTTTTAGAGTGTACGTTAGTTACTATGTAAGCTATAGTCGGTTTAAGCCTATATATGCGAAAGCGCGGCGTCTATAAGCCAAATAATGGAGAAATATCTTAAAGGAGGCTCCATCGGGTTGTTGACATGGGTTCTCTGAGTGCTACGAAACATGTTACCACCCTGCTCCAAGTTTGGTGTGCCGTGATAATTCTCATGCTACCCTGCTCCCATCTTCCAGTTAGTTAGCCGCTGTGGAGATGGTAGATGACGTAACTGAAATTCTCTCAAAGTAATTTCCATAGCATAATCTACGACAAATGAGACGAGCTGCGGAGCTAGTGTGCACTACGGTCATACCAATGTTACCACATTCTCTCGAACCACTGTGAGCTGTCGGGCTAGAAGAGCTCCGTATCTCACAATCTGATTAGAAGTATTTGCTATCTCCTTTATCTGGCACGTTACACTCCGACGAATAAAAAATCTTTTTGGGAGAGGCGTTAACCAAACTGACATGAATTGCTCACAATTTTGATCAACATTTACTTAACTAGCATATTCATCAATTTCAGAATTAGGAAATTTTTTACGTATGTGACTATATTTCCTTTTTTAATTCCTGTACATTTGTGAATATTTTTTTGGGATAAAAATAGTTAACAGAATTTAGGATAATAATAACATAAGAATTGGTTTACTTTATAGGTGTAAGCATTGCTCGCTTGCATACATCCCGTACATCCACATGACACAATAAACCGAGGTTATTCTCCTCACCTGACGCCCAAAGGAGCAGGTATTACTTCTCCACAACACACTACTCAGGGCAAAGCCGGGGATGCTCTCCCCACTAACACATTTCAACGCAGGTAGTGCTTTCTCTGACACACAACATGCAATGTTCGACAATCACAGCATCAGTCATCCACGCATCACACATGCTGCTCATATTTTCTACTCTGGCACTACCATAACTGCTCTTCTTACACTAAGAATTTTCCAGCGTGCCCTCTAGTCCCTCTGCTTTGAGCTTCTGAGTATGTTTTCCCCTTACCATACATCGCAACCCCTTCCCCCACCACGGTACCTTCGGAGCAGTATCGCCCTCCCACCCCCTCCTAACACCCTATCTTAGGAACGAATCTTTGAATCCCACTTTTCTTCTTAGTTCACACTCAAGCAGGAAAATATTGTAAGCCCTAGAGTAAATCTTTGCCAAAACCCAAGTCCACGGTTCCATCAAGAAAATTCAAGTCCCAACGCACTACTGCCAATGCGTTTACTTCAGCAGAAAAATTTAAAGACCCAACTTCTTCCTGCTGAAAACTAAGGCCTTTAATACGGCCGAATTGGTCTATTTCCTGACTTACTTCTGCCAAAATATAGGTCCATTCCTTCGTTCAGCTGAAGCTAAGGTTCATTTACTGATGGGAAAAGCTAAGTTCCGATCTCAAAGTGAAGACAGAGTCACGATCATTCCTTTACCTGATGACTCCTTGTCGTCCCACATCCGCGCAGCTCCTCCTCAAGTCGAAGTCCGAGTTCCCTTCCGTTTTTTTTATATTTTTTTTTAACATACCTTAAAGCTAAGAGAAGAGTTGGAGGTCCTGGGCAGGGATAGGGTCTAAGTGCGTCTCAGGGTTCAGCCCCTATACGCCTAGGCATTCAGGGAAGGTTCTAACTGCAAGGGCACATGATCTTGGCTGTACTGGGATTGGGTCCATGTTTACCTCCCATGCTAACATCTGAACTACAAAGGGAGGGCGAAAAACCGGCGTTGACACCGTCATAACCCTCTACCTAAAAGACTGTCAATATTGTATGCAATTTAAGAAGTAGAAAAATATTTCTACTCGAACAGTTTATAGGAAAGTATAATTGAAAGGGTGTTTGAAAGACTAGAAGAGAAAGATTGGTCGGGAGGGCTGTCTCTCCTTTCAAAGATCGCACTAGAATGTGATTGTAACGAGGGGGGTGGGAGGTAGCAGCCCACCTGGTGGACGGGAGAATGCGCAATTGGGCATTTTCCCTCCCGTGCTGCCAGTCGACCCCTGAAATATAAAAGGGGGAGGAGAAAGGAGGAGGTAGTGGAGACTCCCTGGGGGGACATATATAAGTATGATACACAGCCATCACAGCCATGCTCTTATTTGTTAACGGGGCACTCTAAGCCATTACGGCCATTCCGCACCCCGGCCTCCCAGTAGGCGGGGAAGAGGGATCACGCCCTCTCATCGCAGACATGACCAGCGCTCATAAGATAGCACCGAGCATGTCCTACCACAAGGCCTGAGATCCTAGCACTCAGTTTACCAAGCGTGTGGTCTGGCCGGAGCACTACCCACACCCCTGACGTCATCACAGGACGCTACCGGAGCAGATGCCTGCTCACCGCCCGGCTCTTCAATAAGAGGGGGAATCTCTCCGAGCCTCCTCCAGCATGCGGAGTCAACCTGGGTGGACAGCGTGCCTCAGACGCAGGCCCTTAGCGGTGCACCAGAGACCACAATAGCAGCGCCGATAGGCAGTTGCAGTCGATCATACATCTTGCCCCCTTCCCCCTCCCAGAGAGGCCTCTGCCATGTGTTGCGTGAGTACTTGATGCTTGTTCACCTTAAAGTGTCTACTTCATCTCCGAGGTTGTGTACCTCTTGAAGGCTTGAGGAGAAGTCCCAGTTTCTTGAAGATTATGGAATGTGACACTACAGCCGCCCAACACCGAGCCATCTGGTCATTCTAGTCGGTTGCAGGTCGCTCTGTACGTCATGTCTGGAAGGGGTAAAGAATGGATGGTGAAGGGAAAGTCAAAGTCGCGCTCCAGGCGTGCATGACTGCAGTTCCCGGTCGTGTGAATCGACAGGCTGCTGCGCAAGGGCAACTATGCAAAGCGTGTTAGGGCAGGTGCCCCGGTATGTTTGGCTGCCGTGATGGAATACCTGGCAGCTGAAGTGCTGGAGCTCACGGGAGATACTGCCCGCGATTGCAAAAAGACGAGGATCATCCCACGACACCTCCACCTGGCCATCCGCAACGACGAGGAGCTGAACAAGATGTTGTCTGGCGTGACGATCGCCCAGGGCGGTGTCCTGCCCAACATCCGGGCCATGCTGCTGCCCAAGAAAACTGAGAAGATGGCCTGAGGCTGCTGTCTTCCTGTTTGGTTAGCGACAATAAAAATGGTACGTTTTGGCTGTGTGACAGTGGGCACATTGTGCTTCGCTGGGTGTATAGTGCATGGGCGGAGTGTATGTTTGATATATGGTGTACTGGGATGTACTGTAGTGCGATGGTGTAGGCCGTGTGTGTTTTAGTGCGTGCAGACGTTACAGGTGTTAGCTGTAGGGGGTGTGTAACACTAAATAACTAAGGCGGCCTTTGCGCCTTCCCTTCTCCGCTGCCGAACCCTCATATATCACCGAATGGCATTCAGTGTTGTGAGACCGGAAGCCGAAACTCCCATAACTCACTAGGTGTTTGTGAAGCAAAAGCACCCTTACACATTCTCAAATCATTGGGTCGGCGGCAGGGGCAGGGTAATGTGGGGCTTTGGGCACCGGGCCCTTATTTAGGCGAGTTATTTGATGTTGCCTATTTGAAGTAAATTACGTTTTCGTGTGTTCGGCGGGGGAGTGAAGCTCCCTTCCAGCCTCCCGGCTGGAGTGAATGTTGTGTCGTGATGTATGTCTAGCATGTTGAAATGTTGTTTACAAATGTGCTAATTACTTTCGCATGTAGTGTGTCGGTGAGTCCGTAGTCTCCTGAGGTGTCCTACACAGGTCTTCCCTTCTCCAGCTCGCCTCACGTCTTATATACCTGGCCTATAACCCCTCCCGCCAAGTCCACTCCCGGAGTCGCAGGCCAGGCCTTCAGAACAAATGGAAACTCATGAGTACATCGAAAACCAATCACAAGGTTGTTCACTATGACATAATCGTCCTCCAATACGAACTCATAGTCAGCTTGGCGCGCAGTACAAACGCCTTAACAGCTTCAGGCGACAACCAGCAATCCAGAAATGTGTTGCATGCAGGAGCGACGGCAGGCTCCGTGCCTATAAGAGGTCAGAAAACATTGAAAGATGGTTTAACATCACACATGTGACGAAGGTCCCTCCGACACAAGAAAATTATCAGGAAACTCATTCTAAATGAGAATTTTTTATTCATCTATCTCGCAATATTTTAAAAGGTCACGCTGGTTTAGCTTAACTTAGATTGAGTCAGGTTCGGAGAGAATACATTTCTTCTCAACTAGTTAAAAACATCGGAATTGTTCCTTTCCAGCATCAATAATCACCTTAATAATAAATAAATTTGAGTAGAAACGTACATTTTAAATAAAATAAAACAGAAACTTTAAATACAATCTTAAATAATATAAAGTTTATATTAAAAAATATAAAATGTTGAAATGGTATAAATAATATATATATTATACAAAATAATTGAAATGATAAAATATATTAATGATATGATATATATTTAATTTCAAAATGTTATAATATGACGTATTATAATTACAAAATGTGGTAACACATAGTTAATAGAAAACCAAAACCCTTTTAATGGCATGCAATTGATCAACACATTGCAAAACACTGTTATGAAGGTTATTTCTGCTTTCACCCTCGTGTAAAAGTAGAGAGGGGGGTGGGGGATGAAGAGGTACTGTCGAGAGCCTCCACAGAGGCAGGTCACGTGCTCACCGCCATCACATCTACCGTCATGCATTCTTCAAGAGAGCGAGGAATGGCAGTGCTGTTCCTAGCATGCCGCAGGCAGCCAGCGTCAACTTCCTCTTTCACACTTGCTGCTACACGTCTCCACGGGGTCAAGTCTCCGTCTCCTTACACACACTTGATTCTTTGATATCGTCTTCATTTTACCATCCGCTAGTCATTTATTATCCTGTGTTGATTATTTCTTAAATTCGTTTCTACCATGTCTAACAAATAATTTTTCTGTATTTGATATCTTACAACATTGTTATTCTTCGCTTATAATTTAAGCATTTTCAATTAATGTGATCATTACTTATCATAAGTAAATTTTTCACTTGAGACGTACTTTTTGAATTCAGTTATTATGTTTATCATATAATAATTTCAGAGTTTAGCGTAATTTCTTCTATAAGTTTAATTCTGATCAGAATATCTTCGTTTTGAAATGTCCATAACATTTCTGTGTTTACGTGGAAGACAAGGCTGAGATACCGGGACTTCGCCGTCTTCGAATAAAGCCGCATTACAAATATAAATAAATTTTTCTTTAAATAAGAACTTCTTGGAGAATTGCGCTGTAGTTACTAGGCCATTTGTTTTACCATTTATTTAGGAAATAATATTCTAAGTGATTAATATAATTATGATGATTTTTGTAAAGTGCCTAACAGTGACAGTAAAGATGATTTGCGTAACCTGTCACGTTGTAAGTGTACGTTTTTACCTTCATTAAAAATATTTCTATAATACGCAACATTACATTTAATACTGCACGGCTAATTGAGTACTTTTGAAATCAACCATTGAAAAATGTCACTACCTCTTAGCTGCATATATTTTAACCAACATACACTGACATAAATTCGCCCTGTAAAGTTGGTAACGGTGGAGGGAAAGTTGTTCCACGCATAACGTTGAATTAAATGCGTTTGGTAAACGTTTATGATTCCTGAACAGATTTTTTTTTTTATCCGTATAAGTGTATGTACAAGAAAATTGGCAAAATAATTAATTTTCAAGTAATTTCACAGTTTTATTTTACTGATAGATGAACAAAGTGACCGGGCCCGTGGCAAGGTTAATTTTACATATGGTGGAAGGATACACAATATGCATACAAGTAGATCTGAATCCCGGCTTTCAAAACTATCCCGTTTACTATAAACACCCTATAAGCATAGTTACGTTCTAATAGAGCTCGGTCATTTGGGACTTTTCTCAGACATTCGGATGTAAGACTTTATGATTGGGAATTTATCTTATTTGAATTTCGAACCAATGGGAAAAAGTCAGTATCGCTTCCTGATGAATATATTTGTATATAAAGAATATAGCTTTTATACGCATGTTTTACGCATTGTCTAGCAGACAGACTTTGCAATACTTTGATTTCTAAACTAGATGAATAGTCTGTTATAACGGTGCCATTTTAATTAAAAACCCAAGGCGACCTATTTCGTTGACAGTGTGGGCAAAAGTTATTCTTTTAATAACAAACTTTAATTTGTGTTATGAAATATAATGCAAAATAAGGACAGACACTTAATTTGTATTAATAAAATAAATGGTGATAGCAAGAGGTTTTTCACTTGGTGATTATTTTTGTCTACTCATACATTATGCATATACTCTGGGCTCCTTATAAGACACATTCTGTATTATTTGTAATGAAATGGCGTTTTATTGCCAACTTCAAAGCAAACAGCTCTTAAATAAGTCCTTTCAGTCATCAAATTGTTTATTTTTACAAGTTATTTTTCCCTCACGAACATATAACCAAATGTTTCTATAAAATTTAAAGACTGTCTCAATAAAATTAATCAGGCGTAATATAAAAGCTATGCAATTCTATTTTATGACCACATAATTATTTATAATCAAATTTTTTCCTTGTAATAATTATATTTGAGTGTAAATTTTTCCAGAAAACCTCATGACACGTATTCCATCACCCTAGCGAACTCATTGCGATATCCACCTTCACCACATAATATTTATCATTTAGAAAATGGCAAGATTTGTTCGTGTAATGACCTGTGTATAGATACACGAAATGCATATTGTAACTTACTTTGTTATATTGAATTCACTGCAATGAAAAGTCATACACTGCATACATTCGCACTGACTGTCAGACCGCCACAATAAAAACAAACTTATCTGACAAAACAACATTCTACGTAGTAATATCTGTTAGTAAACTCCTTTTTTATGAAGTTATGCTCATTGGAAGGAACTCCCACTCACGCAAATATGATAATGAGCTACTAATATGCACCCATACTTCTGCATAAGTCATGTAATGAAAAATTTACTTATTAAAATTTATTCAAACCATCAAATATTCATTCTACACGCATAATAAAGTTTTTATGTATTTGGAATTTTGTGATTGCATAACTCATAAGGGAGGCCACGGTGGCTGAGCGGTTAGAATGCTTGCCTCCCACAAAAGCCGGGTCACTCCGGATTTTTGCATGTGGGAATCGTGTCTGACGATGCCACCGGTTAGCAGGTTTTCTCTAGGGTATCCTGTTTCCTCACCCTTACATTCCGGTGCTGCTCCATTCTCACCTTATTTCACTATCATCGGCTTTCAAGACATCGTTGTTAAGAGTCGCCTAAATGTCTCAGGTTAACTCACAAAATCTGGTGTTTTATTAAAATTTTATATGTAATTAAATGGAATCTAGTTCCAGTATTACATCTGAAAGAGGTTATGGCTTTTGAGTCATGAAACTCTGAGGACTTCAGAGAGCGAGTAGGAAGTATGAAGACACGCGCCGTAATGAGAGTGCAGTACGGAGACGAACGAGCACACTCGAGGAACGGAAAGGTCAGACAAACGGCGAGAAACGTATGAAAAGCGGAAGTGTGTTTGGGAAAGCGGTACGGCCGGGGGGTGGGAATGAAATATCTCCAGGGAGGGGCAAGGATGTAGAACACGTGGAAGCCGGAGGGAGGGGNGGAATGAAATATCTCCAGGGAGGGGCAAGGATGTAGAACACGTGGAAGCCGGAGGGAGGGGGGGGGGAGGTCTTTTTCGATCGCAAATCTCTCGGCGGGGAAAAGTTCCACCAATAAACATCCCAACGAGTTATGTGAGGGTAAGGAGGAGAAGGAGAGAGCGTTGGGGGGAGAAATGAAAGCAGCAGATCTAGCTGGTCTCGCATTCCTACTTTATAGCAGCTATCCAGCATCGGCCACACTAGAGGTTCCGACCTCGCATGGAACCAATAAAAAAAAACACACCCGGCCCCTTGCCGCCGCAAACGCATCAAGTTTTATCAGAGCAAGCGCAAGGCGAGGGTGTAAAAATATATTTTTCTAGTCTCTTCCTCCGACTTTGGACCATAGGTGAGTGTGTGTGTGTGTGGCTCGGGCCAGCAGTCCGACNGCCGCAAACGCATCAAGTTTTATCAGAGCAAGCGCAAGGCGAGGGTGTAAAAATATATTTTTCTAGTCTCTTCCTCCGACTTTGGACCATAGGTGAGTGTGTGTGTGTGTGGCTCGGGCCAGCAGTCCGACTCTTAACCACGCAAAGTACTACTAACCATACCACCCCCTCCCAACCACCCGAAACCATCAATTCCACCCCCTGCTCACAGCCACCCCCACCAGTCCTTGTCATACCACTGCCGGCCTAATCAATACGCCGGCGGCTGGCGGCCCGGACACGGCTCATCATCCCAGATGAGTCGCCTAGACCACGTGACTACAGCAGTCAACCGCCGAGGGGGGGGAGGGGGAGGTGGCTTCACAACCCGCCGCCCACCTAGGCGAACCGGGCTCGATCGCTCCCGGACTCTCGCGTGTAGGAATCGTGCCGGACGATACCGCTTGTCGGCGAGTTTTCTCTAGAGATCTCCCGTTTCCCTCGTCCTTTGCATTGCGGCGTTGCTCCACGCTCGCCTCTCTTCACCGTCGTCAGCTCTCGAGACCTCGATGTCAACAACCGCCCAAATCTCTTCACTCCTTCGCAGTCGACCGGAGGGGGTATTTCTCCAGCCCTCGGTTATAAACACTTCCGAGTCGGCCGCGGCGTCGGTCAACGCAAGCCGCAAGCCCTGTCAGCTTGACAACAACTTGGTCCATCTTCTGTACACATGTTTTTCAATGCATACATACATTTTGTATTTAAGTTAGCATGCAATAGAAATATGAAAAAAAAATTAAAATTGACAATAAGTCACAAATTAAATTTTTTTAATAGGACTTATTTCGAATAATTGCACGTTGGTGTAAGTTATTTCATAAACACAAATATGTATCCCGTTTTTATTTCTGCAGTAGACTGGCGAGAAGTTAATGTGGGAAATTATAAGCAGAATATATTATTTTGTAATAATTTTTGTGTAAGGGAAACAGTGCCCATTAAGTTGAATTTTCAGTCCTCAGGAATATATATTTCCAGTTATCTTGCTCAGAGATTTTCTTTTAAGGTAAGTTTAGGAAATATCTGTATATATTTTGAGTAATTGGCCACGTATTGATGCAAATAAAATCACCAAATAATAATTGCAACCTGGTAACATTTTGGATATCACGACAATGTATTAAAAATTATAATTAAATGCTCTATTTGTGGCGTTATAATTGCAGATGTAGTTCATGGTGTCAACTTGTTTATGATTTAATTTGGAAATGAACCAAACAGGCCAACCACTACATATATCTTACTGTATAATATATATAATTGCCTTTCGACGATTCCAGTAATTCATCAATAACCGAAAGTTCATGTCAACTGATTGATGCGGAGACAGAGAAACACCAGGATGATCTCATACGACAAATGTTAATAACCTGATAACAAAGCAAGTATCATTTGCATGGTTCCAGATATACGATCAATAACATTTATGAACAATCAGCTCTAGGAGCTAGGAAGAAAGCATGTAATCTGGACACTGTCCTGGATTCTGGACAGATTTTATGCAGGCCCGTGATATAAATACACTACTCTTGGCTCGCCCGCAAGGAGGCCAGATCAAGTCCAGGAGCTATTCCACTTACGGGAGTAGCGCTAATGTTTGAGGGTACATGGCAAACGGAACAAATGCAGTGAGTTGGTTGAAAATAAATAACACTCAACCTCCACTCACCCCCGCTTTCCGCTTGAAAGAATAGCTTCTATCGCCTTCTTTTACGCGTGCCTGTCGCCTTTCATAGTTAACCCTGTCTTGAGTTGTACAGTTTAATTCAATTACATATATTATTTAGCTCTAGAAGAAACATTTATATACATGTAATTTCTTTCAAATATTATGTTTCGGTTAAAATTATTTACGTGTGACTGCCGTCTTTCATAATTAACCCTGTGTTGAGCCTTACAATTCGATTTAATTGCAATTGAGATGTAATTTAAAAAGCGCCTTAAAACATAATTTCGTCAGAGTATATGCTTAGGTGAAAACTTTTTTACTAATACTAACTCCTTCATCAGCATTCAATGACACATAATTCACGAACTAAAAAAATACGTAACGTAAATATCACTCATTTTATAACATTTTGATTTTTAAACACATAATAAATAGAATTTTATAATTTTGGGTAGCACTTGTAAACAACAACCCAATAAATTAGGCGAGGAATTGGAAAATGTCGTACTTATTAATGCTATTAGCATTTCCTATTGTTACTGTAGATAGAAATCGACTTGAGAAAATTGGTACTTTAACTTAGCTACGAATGAATGTAATGGTATGCACTGGATAAAACAATTACACAAATAATTACTTGCAACTTAATTCATTCTACGGTTTCTTTTAAAACTTTTATTGGCCATTGCTAGTATATGATTGGCCAGTACTATGGACCATTTATCGCTACGAGTTGGTTGTCCTAATCCGGACTTTGGAGGTGGGCGTGAAACTTGATGAAGAATATGCTCTTATTGTTGTGTGTATTACAGCTGGGCATGCGTTATTCACAATCACGGTGACGCAGAATGGAGACAGAGCGCAGATGTTACAGATGCCAATCTCTGAACGACGAGCCAGTTGAACTTGCGTCCAATCCTGGTTGCCGGCAGCTCGCGTCCCGGTAAACGACAAGCTGAGTTAGCATCAGTTCCTGGCGAAATAAGAGATTTGGGCGGATCTTAAAAGCGAGGTCTCGATGAGGGTGATCGAGGTGAGTATGGAGCGGCACCGGAATTAAAGGGCGAGGGAAACGTGAGATCCAAGAGAAAACCTGCCGACCAAAGGTATTGTCTGGCACGGTTCCCACTTGCAAAAATCCGGTGACCAGGCCGGGGATTGAACTCGGTTCGCCTTGGTGGGCGGCAAGCAGGCTAACCGCTCAGCTACTGCAGCCCCATCATTTACTACTCTGCCGTCTTTGTGTCCTGGGGCCTGGCTTTTGAAACCATCAGAATAAATACAGTGACAAGTTGTTCCAAGATTATCATTCTGGTAACGATTATAAAAATGTGGTTTTCTGATTTTTTGGAGTATTTACTAATTTGATACCTTCAAATATAATGTACCCAACTTCACCAAAATTTTCCGCAGACTTCTAACGAATAAAACTTCTAATGTCCCTGCCTAATGAAGAACCTTTCAAGCTGTACACCGCCCAACGAAAAGCCAGAACGTTATTTCTGTTCTTAAAGCTCCATTTGTTCTCTGCCTTAAACCCGGAAAGTACCTGCAGCCAGGTAAGTGCCTTATTAATAAAGTACATTCTCATAATCACTATCAGTGAATTTCTTGCAATATTTTCATTGACAAAAATATATTTATACACTTATTTTAATAAGTATCACTGGCTTGCACGATATATTGTAAAATTCATCCAGAAATCTATTGCTGTTAACTAAAAACCTACAAAAAACATACTACAAAGTCTAAAGTGTATTAAACAGCAGATACCAATATAAACTCACAGCCTTCGAATGAATATAAATGTTATCGGTAACACCATTAAAACAATCCAGAACTCTGGATATCCATTCGCCTGTACGTCACATGTGAAGATTAAAAATTTACGAAGTTTTATTGGATGAACAGATGCGTTGTCAAGAGTGTCCAAAAGCCTATTTAATTTTATACTTTGAAGAAATTCTATGGTTTTGTAACATTAAATTGATGAAAACTTACTAAAAATACATATAAATTTAAAAAATAACTTTCAGCTGCTTTATTAGAAGAGTTCCCTGCAAATTAAGACTTAAATTTCGGAGTAGATAAAATTCTAAATGTTATCAAATACATTGTTTGAATCCACACACATTCAAATACACCCACATATATATTATATATTTATATATAGGGAGAGAGTATCTTTCTTTATGTCATACAAGAACGCCAAAAATAAATTAATTTGAAAGCTACCATATTTTTCGCTTGTGATTAAATTTTAATTCAATACTATAAATTTGAATTTTGTCCTAAGACTAAAAGTACAATAATCGATGGATCACATAAAGTGTTTTCGGTTAATATTTTCGTGTTATTCTAGTGACATAAAATTTATTAAACTCTGTCCAAATATGTGAGTTACGCAAAATACCGAAATTTACTTGCGAAAACACATATGCCTAAACTAAAAATTCCAGAAATTCCGTAATTAGTTTTTGTAAATTACCGAAACATTGCTTTACACTTTTGTCAGACTTTTTTGTGAGTTATATCAGAGATATACATTAAAGAGACAAAAAAACTGGTAAACCTTTATAATATTATCAAANAAATCTGCGCCAATTTGAGAAAGGGTTGCACGTCTGTCACGTTTAATGATTCTCGTCAGTCGTCGTTTGTCCCGTTCGTTCGCGATCTTTTTACGGCCGCAGCGATGTCGAAGATTTGATGTTTTACCGGATTCCCGATATTCACGGCACACTCGTGAAATGGTTGTACGCAAAAGTTCAAATTTTATCGCTATCTCGAAGATGCTTTGTCCCATCTCTCGTGCGCCGACTATAACACAACGTTCAAACTCACTTAAATCTTGATAACCTGCCATTGTAGCAGTAGTAGCCGATCTAGCAACTTTGCTAAACGCTTGTTGTCTTACATAGGCGCTGCCGACCGCATCGCGTTACTCTGATTGGTTCCATACCTCTGTTATTTGCATNCTTAATGCTCTTCAAGTCACAACTTCACCGGTTATATGGTAATTAAAGGAAATTTATATTATACGAGATATTTAATGTTTTTGGAACTTTACTTCACTGCGTGTTATTTGGTATTTGTCAAAAGGAAGGAATACATTAATATTTTGAAGTTCATTTTATGCTGTTTGTGACGAAATGTTACATTTTTAGCTCGGATTTCACGTCTTTACATCTGAATAAGACAAATAGCTAAACGTCTATAGTAACATTTTCTTAGAAAGTTGCTTCACAGAAAAGCAAACCAGCAGGAAATGAAAAAAACCAGATTTAGGGACTCGTCTGCTTGCATCGTTATTTTCTTTTTTTCGCCGAGACACCCGGGAGCTGTAAGGATCACACTGGCACGCGCTACAAGAGCACCATCGCCGCTACGCGCAGGGCTCCGAACTGGCATGCAGTGTTCTCGTAGCGCTGCGTCAAACTATAGCACTTTCAACGGTGACCCTACAATTTTATTGATGAAAATTCTGTAGCAAACTTCAACAGAGGCTCCTATTTGGTTTGACTCGTATACAGGTAGTATATTTCAAGAAACGGCAGTCTTGAAAAAGCAGTTTTTAACCACATGGATGTCTTCGAAATAATGTTTACATCCTGCATGGTAACTTTCAAGTACCATTCCTTCCTTGTCTGGGGCATGATGTTTTTTTCCGTAGGTTAACATACTGGAGGTACGTTTAATATATTCGTGAGAATACAGGATTTAAAACACACTGCGATGCAGTTCAAACGACAGTCAGACGAGGTCCTTAAGTGGTTGAAGCAGAGTGCAGTACTTTCAAGACAGGCAACAGTAAGTTATCTCTATCCGTCACTGCATTAAAGCCAGTTAGTGTTTGTCTGTAGTCTCACTTATGACAGGCGTATTGGACCTTAATACACCTGCTATGTAACAACTTTTATAACTTGCAACGTTCTTGCCAGTACGCATCCAGCAGGTCACTTTTTTATATGGCCAATGACAAATGTATTATTTTATCTTCGCAGGTAATTACCGGAATGAGAACACGCGGTGATTGCCTTCGTGGCCCTGCGGGAACTTGTGAGTCGGCTCGCTGTCGTCTCCAGCTAAATATTCCGTGACGACCGATACTTGTGTTCGAAATACATATCGTGGGCGCTGCGTCTTTCTCGTGTACTTCAACACGAGTTTAGTTAACTCCATCCCTCTCGTAACCGTAGCTCCAGTCACAACATGCAAACCCACAACGGTTATCTTCGCGATTACTCTACCGCAAGCGTAATTAATCCTTCACGAGATATTCGTAGCTTCGGCTACGGTTCTCGATGACTAGAGCCCGTCGCAACTACTCCGCGAGTATAATCAAAAATGGNGCGGCTTCGGGCAGCGAACCCGCGAGCACTTGTGTCGCTCACGGCGAATCCTCTCGCATTGACGTGCAGCGTCCAACACTACCCACTCCTCGTCTCCGGCGAGGCTAGGGGAGCCCGCCGGCCAATCAGCGCCCTCCAGCCCAGACAATAGTCAGCCTTCTCCCTCGATTACAGGTGACCCGTTTATTCAATTTTATTATGGTTTTAGCATTTTTTTTTTCATTTGGGTGCTTTACTACCCGTCTACACAAAAATTGTAACAATTACTTTAATAGTTATAAATTAAATTTCCAATCACTCTACGGGGTTCCCACTAACACACGCCCCTCGCAGGCCGGGCCATGGGCCGGGCAGAATGCTCTTGTGGCCCTCGAAGGCTGACCTCGTACTATGTCTAACAAAACACCAGCATGAGGTCCCCTGCTTGGGGCTGCTTCCCCGGCCGTCAAGCCATATACTTCACACAACCATCCTGCAGGTCATCTCTCTCAATATAAAATCATAAAATTAAAATTGCAAATACAAAGTTACACTAATAAAACTGATATTACCCTATTGACGATTACAAACTCATACAAATTTGAATGGCACACCTACGACAACTCTAACTAATTGTACCTAAATCATATTCCTATTAATTATTTACAATCTGGGCCCGAAATGGCCTTTTACAAACTGGACAGTTGCTAGGTTGTACCATGCCCAGTTTGCATTGTCACAATATCATTGCAAGGCCTTTTCCACACGAGGCGTATTACCGTAGACGTGTAATAGTCTTCGTGCAGCGGCAGTGGCTATACGCCTAGTAGTTTACACTTGGAGCGTATTTCAATCCTACTGAATTCGTACTGCAACCTCCTCAATTAAATGGATTATCTCTAGTCACGAAGGTGTGTTGATGTACCACTATATCCAACGTCGCAGAAAAAAAAGACATGGTTGGGGGCATCCTCGTGTGTTAAAAGGAGATAATTTATCGCAGCAAGGTATCTCTCCAAGGAAAATGCGAAATTTCAAACTTTTGCAGAATGAATATAAAACATTAGAAACTTGAAATTTTCGTTTCAAATATTTAAGGAGCGTCTGCAGTGAAAATATTTTAAATACCTCGAAGTCACTTCCGGCCATAAAGAAGCATTTCCACGGCGACAAAAGTAGCGTTAACTAGCTTAGCATGTTTTCTGTTAACTAGCTAAGAATGTGTTTTGTTCACTAGCTTAGCATGTGTTTTGTTAACTAGCTTAGCATCTGTTTTTTTAACTAGCTTAGCATCTGTTTTATTAAATTGCTTCGTATGTTTTGTTAACTAGCTTAGCCTGTGTTTTGTTTATTCGGAATTTTACGCAATGTCTATAGGGTTTTGATACACCAATCTGTTAATAAAATATAAACAATTGACGTTATAGTTTTAAAAATTATTTTAACAGAAAATAAATATTATAAACAGTAAGCTAGCTGACACTTTTCAACGTCCACATTTATGTTTAAATAGCGAAATTGATTTACTAGCAACAAAATATCCGCTTACTTGTATGTCAAGAAAAAAAATTCCATTGAAATATTCTACATTTTCGTTTATTAGAATAGGTAAAAATGCTAACAATGAGAACCATATGAAAATTAGGGAGGCCTGTTAAAGACAAAACACTAATAAGCAGGAATGTGCGATATGTAAATACTCTATTTAGGTTTTTGCGATGATTTCTAAATTCTGCAATAGATAACAGATTATTAGTTAGTTTGATCCAAAAGAGTGCTAAACCACATTCCTATATGTCGTTAGCAGCGAACGCTTAAGTGTTAAATACACGGTGATCTTAATTACACATTAACGTGATTTACTTTGAGCTTTCAGCACAAAGTATTTTTAAGGATATCATCGACCATTCAAAATGTCGTTTTTCAAAGCTGATACGAAACCTTGTGCACTTTCCTGCTACAACCCATTAAATTGTCCCAAAAATTTGCATAAATAACACTGTGTTTGGATTATTAAAGACAGTGTATAGTATTACTTACTTTTTATGCACATATTTTTACGTCATACGTTTACTAGAGTAATAATTCTCTACGATCTATTACATGCTCTAATGTTTGTTTACAATATCTAAACCACGTGTTTTATGGAAGAGCTAAAATTATTTCGATTTATATTTGTACATACGTATACAGTTTACGTATACAACTAACTGCGCCCACGGCTCCGCTCGTTTGGACTACAGAATTATTGTTTTAGGTTTTTTTTTCAATTAAGTCTACTCTTTTTATACTTCTTCCTGACAATTTATGCACTTGCTTTTCAATTTCAATTAGTGCAAGGTGATGAACTTCGCCATTGAATGTTGCTTGTAAAAAAAATGGTAAAATCGCTTATTAGTATTTCTCTGTTATAGACATGTATATACTACCACGAAGTTTTTTTAGGTCTTTTTATTGTACACAATTCTTTACTACATGATTTAGTTCCACCTTTAACGGTTTAGACAGCGCATTGCAAGAATCCGCGCTGGCGGCAAACTTTTTTACGACTTGATTCACTATTATAGTCACTGCGTATTCCCTATGTTACTTAACGTAACAAAATATGTACTAAAACCTGGCCAGAGAACATAGTTATGAATTAAAAAAAAACACGTAAATTGGATACTTGGTTTTTGAGTGATAAGCGCGCTAACAGACAGACAGCGAGACTGTGAGTTTTTTAATATGTGTAGATTAATCTTCATATCTATCACGGTCCATTTTTTTTGTTACGTCCTTCCATAGATATTCTGGCACTCTATTAATTACAGAAACATTGGTGGTTTTCAACTATTTTCATGAATTTTATTAGTATATTTATCTGATTATTATTTCCACTGGCTCTTCTGTACTCTCTCTTGATGGCCTAGCGGCAGACAGTGCTGCACGCCCCTCGTCATCGGCTTGCATATCGTCACGAAAACAACACACTGGCGCGTTGTGTGAAGACTTGCATTTAACAGCACAGGCGGCTGCGCGCCGGCGTACAACTTGCGATGTCGCATCCATAACGGTTCACTTCCATGACGCTGAGCGTGGAAAGGTACTATGTGGAGTGGAGAGGTTCGGGTGGCTCTTAACATCGAAGACTTAGCAGATCAGGGTGAAGTGAGATGAGTGTGGAGCAGCGCCGGAATACAGGGGAGGTGGCAACGGGAGATCTCTGAGAAAATCCGCCGACCAGCGGCACCGTCCGGCACGATTCCCACGTGAGAAAACCCGGGAGCGAATCCTCGTCTTATCGATACCTGTTCGTCTATAGGTGGGATGCAAGTTGTCTGACCACTACACCATCGCGGTCCCGAAATTGCAAGGGTCTTATTCCACGCAACATAAAATACAACCCATCACGTTTATTTGCGTTATTTATACTTTGGATGCTGCGAACGTGATATTACGTTGCATTGGAGTTCATAAAATTTACGGTGGAATATTACGTCATCGATGCCTTCACAGAATGGGGCTTTAATATCACTGACAACTCCATACAACCCTTTGACTGCCACTATACTATTCATAAAATATGTTTTGTTCAAGGTCTTTTTATTGAATTTATAGATTTAGTTTAATAAAATAAAGACAATTAGCCTATTTTATACACATGTATGGAAGATGTTAAAGTCTCACGTGAATATATGTGATGCACATGACCATAATCAAAGTACAGCTGTGCATCATATTGATGCACATGGCGGTCAAAGTGTTAAGGAGACGTAATATTACATCAGTAGCACATAAAGTGTTTTTCTGTTACTTTCATTTCATTCCCATATCCCTTCAAAATACTACCCGGTAGCGCATACATATCGACGTGCATGGCACAACACACCCACACCAGGATAATTTTTTTCTGAAGTAATCACAGTTTCGCGGCTGTCTGCGAGCGCGTTGTTCTACTGGTCACAGGGAGGTAGGTGGGGGTGTCCCGGGCTATTTCCTCGCGTATCGCGCAGTAACTTCTTCACTGTACCCTGTGGAAGCGCTTGCGCGGGCCCAACCCCTATCGCAAGCCACCCGTAGTCCAGCCGCCGCGCATGTATGTCGGGCGGGTGGTATCTGCAGTGTTATCCAGGCGTGGCAGGCACCAGCTTCATTCAGGAATGCCGTAGCCATGGAGGGGCTGGAGGGGGCGTTGGTAGTATTTCTTCCCCCGCCTGCTAGGGGTTAGGAGGGGGTGGCACAGCGGGCGCGCGCAGATAACAGTGCACAATGGGAGTCGCGTCCCGTGGGAACGCTGATAAAGAGGCGGCTGAAGGACCTTTGGCCCAGATTCCAGGACGAGGAGGAGGTTGGAGGAGGTAGCCACCGCCTGGTATGAGGAGCGGGTGGGATAACAGCACCATTCCAGCGCCAGCCCCTGGAAGATAAACATACCTTAGCCAAGACAGGAGGCTGGGGGAAGATACGCGGCAGAATATGTCGCCCCGAGGCCACGGGGGGTCTTCAGGATCCCCACATGGCGTCCTAGGGTGTCGCACGCCTTGCCCCGCGGTTAATTCCAGATGCTATCTTTACGACCGGCAGGGTTTTTCCAGCAGGACCGTAACGCGCCTCGCCGGTTTTAATGACTCCAATAAAATTAGCACGACGACGGAGCCTAATTATATTTTCATGCAAATTAGCGAAACAAAAAAAGGCTGTAATAAAATTTTGTCGACCTCGTTGGAAGAACGTTGTGCTTCTTGTGTGTGACTCGGGAAGGAATAGTTGCAAAGCGTGAATACTGATAAAGTCATACTTACGATGTTTTGGTCCTATTCGGCCTGCAGCCAATGGCAGATTTTTTAAGTGTTGTCTTAAGAACTTCAAGAAGAGGGTTGCAAAAATGTATGGGCAGAAGGAGATCAGCAAAAGATAAGTTGCTATGTGTTAAAATTACGCGATTTACATTTGAAAGAGTATGGGTTAAAATCAACCGTGCTCACCTCAATCCTTCCGTGATTACGTTGACTATGTATAGTGGAAAATCATGTTTCATCCAAATAAATACAAGTTCATAGTTGCATATTCCACTACGATGTTTCGTTTCCACCTGTCTAAACCCTGTCTGCGATACCATCAGTTAAAACATAGAAATACGGCCCCTGGTTTTACACTATAACTATAAACAAAAACTAATATATTAAAATTTAGAGAAGCCAATTGCACGCGTTCTCTTAAGAGTTTACGTTTTACAGCAATTTCTCGCCTTGCTATATTTTCTAAAGTATCTAATTTGTTCCAGTCCTCAACCTTACATTAACATTCTTTTAGTTTAAGTTACTTAGAGACGGACCATGTATCCAGCTTATTCCGAGAAACACTCGCTCATGTTTCAGCCTGAATTGAACCACATGGCGTTTAACAAAGCTCATCCTTGAAATTTCTTGCCAAAGAATACTCTTTATATATCAGATTGTGCTGTGAACTCAGNAACCCACTAGTGGCCGATTATCTTGCGGTTTATATCGTGAATTGCGGCTTGCAGGAAATTCGCAACGCCTATCAGAAAATGGATCCCGCTTGCTGTTTATGACGTGGTTGCATTGTAACCTGAGCGAGATTCCAGTTACCGGGCTTCACGACGGTTTTGGCTGTTTGAAACCGCAAACACAGTTATGTGTTTTTTTATCGCAAGCCGTATTCTAAAAACAAAAGTGAGTTTAGTTTTTTTTAACTGTAACAAACACATTAGTAACTGCGTTTAATACAAAAATGTCGAGTGGAAAAATAAATGAAAAATATTTTTTAATTTTTGCCCTGTGGCAAAACCTACAGGAATATTTCAGATACATCTGACGGTTATTAAAGTGGAAAGAATTAAACTTCCTTACATTTTCAGACCGTACATTCTTGCGCTAACTTTCAAGGAAGCTGTTCACGTGCTCTTGTAATGCAGGAGTCCGGTACTGAGAGGTGATGAAGGTGAAGCGACGTGAGTATAGAGCAGCACTGGAATACAAAGACGGAGAAAACGGGAGGTCTCCGAGAAAACTAGCAAACCAGTTGCATCGTTCTCCACGATTCTCACATGCGAAGATCCGGGAGTGGCCTGGCCGGGAATCGAACCCGGTTCGCCTCGGTTGGAGGCAAGTGCTCTAGTCTCTAAGCCACTGCGGCCCCTAACAAAAGCACTGTTGAACTTGTATTCGCCTAATGACCCTCCCGACAATCCGTAGCTCACTGACAAGCGCTTCTGAAGGTGTTGCGAGGCAACAATATGGCGTTTGTTGTACCAAAGACCATTCTACTCGTTAACGTTACATGAAGTGTTTTGTAAATGATTCTTGAAATGGAGGTGTGCAATTAAATTGATGATTTGTTTTTTCATTGACAGATACCATGACAGACATTATTTTTCACATAGACAACGCAGAATATGATATAAGATGTAACAGTGCTTTTACTCCCGCACATGTTGGCGTTATTTTTTGTCAACATTAAAAGACTATTCTACATTTTATATAAGAATTAGTAATATTATTTCGTCTGCGGTAGGGAACTGGTTTCTCACCTAACCATGGCTAGGATACACTCCTAGCTTGGGGTGTAGCTTATTCATAGACATACATAAGTTTTAACAAAAAGTTTTTATTCTGCTTTTGGGGAGTACGTTGCTCGGTTGAAGTAGGTGGCAATAAATATGTGGGGTGAGAAGAGAACATGTTCATTTCGCCTCCATATAATTTGCTTGCCGCAAGAGGACTATTAATTATAAATAACATAAGTGAGTAGAAATTTCATTTATGCAGTCTATGGATTAGGCTTAATGGACAAACATTTTTTTATGTCAACAGAAAACGTAATAGTTATGGATTATTTGTAATTTACCGGACCCGTGGATATTTGGTTCAGAATACATGAGCGTAACTTATGAATTAGCAGTAGTGAAATTAAGTTTTATTTGGAACAGTATTGAAATATAAATTTACTATCAATAAATTACCCTACAGCATACAATAATACAAATTTACAGATGTTTTTCTGCTCATTACATTCAGTTAGCCTGAAGATGGGAACATTTCAGATCCTGAAATTTTACTACTCTTTGATCAAGGAAACATATTGTTAACATTTTTGCTGTCACCATGTCATATAGTTTTTTAAAGCATAAATCTATATTTGTTCACCTCTGTGTCCGTCTTTGTTATTTTCGTTTTGTCGCCCACAGTTATATTCAGTTTTAGACTTTCTTCACATGTTCGTTTGTTCAGTTACTCGTTTTGAAACTTTTGTCCTCGTAAGTTGGTTGCTGTTGCTAATCAGTGAATTTCTTCCGCGGTGTTATATGTGTATTACGCAGATATATTTTTCAAAATAAACTTTTTGAAAGTGCCACTGCGCAAGCTAAATATCAAAGGGAGAACACAATCCAATTATTATAACAAAACCTGAAGGACCCTTACATATCCTGGTACATATCTCATAAACTCCTTCATTCTCGAGGATCAGAAGCCTGGTTTATCAAGAATCGTAGGTATACCCAGTCTCATATACCAATAGCTTCCCTTTATAATAATGACCCATATCTCTCAGCGCTAAACGAGTGGCAAATATGTTCGCACGTGTACATATACACAGTATATTGGATCACATGATTACTCGTAATTTTTCTTGAGGAACACCGCCAATAAGGCCATCGGCAGACAGCCAATCACGTGACGCCATGCAGCCGCTGCATGGCTATGACAGTATAAACAGTCAGTCGTGAAGAACAAAGGCTGGATGTGAAACGCCAATAGACTTAGGACGAGGTAGACCTATCTCGCTGGCTGAGCACACCCAGTCTTCGCGTCCGAATATTTAACTGCTTTTCCGCCAACTCGTCTAGCGATACGGCGTGAATTTGATTTGCAAGTAGAAAACTGATTAGAAAACCAGTACTTTGAGATATATGTATAATTCCCCTAACCAATTTGTAATGCAGTTTGATTAAATTCAAATTGGTATAACAATTTTATTCTTATAAAAAAGCTTGTATTTAGAAATTTGAGAAATAAACAAAGACTTTAATTACTGTTGACGGTGTGAATTTTACGGATGTGTTCATTTGGGTTAAGTCTATGTTGGGTTCATGCACAGAAGACGAATAAGCGGTCTACCTCATCTTTATTTCAATGGGGACGCCATGGAAGGCACATCCGTTGTGGTGGTTTGAGATCCGTCACAATTTTCTGCACTTTGTGCTGTTTGATTTGTTTACTGGCTGTCACCAGATTGGAGTGAGTGTGAAGAGTGTAGGTTAAGCAGATATAGTATTTTGTGTTTTTAATATCTGTTTGTCGTAAAAAATTTCTAATGAGAAAAATCGACACAAAATAATACATCAAAAACGCAATTAGAACAACGTGCAGGTCATCCGCTATTGAACACAGAAGAAACAATATATGTCTTCCAGAAGCTAGAGGAAATGCCAAGGCAGACAAGGGAAAACACACAGAGATTGGATACGACGGTCTCAGAACGTCTGAACTGGCAGCAAGCTGACGGCTAAAGTTCGATTGCTTGGCCCGTGGGAGGATCTGCAGACAGACGATTGCTAATGATGACGACAGCAGCATATTCTACAGGTCATATCACTGTTGTTTTCATGCCACACGAATTCATTTGTTGTGGAAGAAAACTTTTTTTGTGTTTATATAATTAACTGGCAGAGAAGCTGTAGTAAATAGGGTATTTTTTTGTGATTTAGCATATCGTCAATAATATCAAAATGCTCCGGATAATAATTATATATTATGAAAAATCCTTTTAGCTAATATGTTACGTCCTGTAAATCACAGTGGTCGATTCATTTTTAAGGCTACTTTCATAACAAGTTATAGACTTTGGCGTCACCTTTCTCTCTACTGGTATGTGTGTCATATATGCTCAACTATTTTACGTATGGGAAAATTTGACAGTAGTTTAACCGATTTCGATTGAGAAAATTAAACTGCATTCACTATATTTAACAATTTTTAAATGATATCTAATAAGTGATGTCACTGCATAAGAATAAAAAAATTCTTGGTGCAGTATACGTCTAAGAAATATGGTGTGGTAATTCATACATACTAGAATAAAAATATTCCTTGGTAAAAAAAAACTTTTTTGATGACGTGGCGATGCCATTATTTTGAAAATTTTATTTATATATTGACATTTTTATATGCTGTGGGTAAGTACACCTGATTCTTAAAAATGTCAACAATAATGAATACATGTATTTAAATTTAAAATTTGCAACAATTTGAATTTTTTTATAAAAACTATAAAATTAACACCTTGTAACTTTGCAATGAAAACACCGAATTCTGTAACACATATCATCTTAATGTCACCATTTCGTAAGAAAGCGCTCTTTAATACAAATTGTGATTTTATATCACAATAAACACTTACTCAAGTCTAGATAAATAATGCATAAAAGAAGCGATACTGTAGGCCGCCATAAACACGAAGATGTTTGTAGATCAGACAACCACTTGTAAAGTTATGGACATGCAAATATTTTGAGGGCAGAATGCGATATCCGCCGAACCATTCGACCAATGTCGACCAATGTCGACCAATGTCAACCAAACTGACACTGGCAGTAGTTATCAGGAGAATTACATAAATTCAGTAACATTCTATATTGTCAGAAATTTTGTAACACAGTTTTATCAGAGTTATTACAGTGGTTACATCGTATCTTTGGAACTACTAAGCGGATTCGAACCAATTGGATGGTCGTAGCGTGGTAGGACCAAAAGAGTAAGAACGCTACGTAACATAAATGATTTGGTAGGCCACATTAACACTGTCAGTATAAGATTTAAGCAGATTGGTCTGTTTTCCCACATGGAAGATATGCCATTTTTTTTAATTATTTAATATCATACAAACTATTTATTTGTACAACATACTTATAATGCTGGCAGCAACTAAGTGAACATATTAAATTCATTTAGTCATAGCTTCTTAGCTTTCTGTCCGCATTTTTAGGAGATAATATCACATGCGATGTAACATATTTGTTATTAAGTATTTCATTCGTATCGCAAAGAACTTAAATGTCGAAAGCACTGTTAAAGACAGCATACATTAAGTAATTTTTAATTTGTGTGTCACGGGTTTTCAAAATAACTACTTACTGTTTTAATGGAATATCATATAACTCGAAAGGCCAACTGGTTTGAACTTTACTTGGGATGCTAGCAGTTCTTACCGTCCCCATGTAATTCACTATTTATAACTTCCTCACTGTGTCGTGTTGTGTCAATAATTAAAACAAAATTGTCTTGTCTTAGGAACTTCTCTCGACCATCTCTTACATTTTCCATGCAGACAGTGTTACTAAGAAAGGCCACCACAAAGTCATATATTACGTTTAAGGAAGCAGTGTTCTTAGAGTACTCTAGACCATATATGTTATACCATAAAACATAATTAACTCAATCTTTGTGCGCTGAAATATCTTCTGCGCGCACAAAATTTAATAGGTAACAGCCTAAACTGTCCCCCATTTAGATAAATTCTGTCACCAAAAATTATTAGGTAAAACTCAACGCACTACCTTCGAACATGTTGGAAAATTTCTTGGGCTTAAAATAAAATAAGGTATATTACTTTATAAGACTTTCAAAACCTCGTCGAAATGTATTGCATATATGTTAAGTTAGTCTTATTAGTTGTATTGATAACGTCTCGTTCACTCTTACATCTCAAAAATAATTTCTTTTGTGAAAAATTTTTCAGTAGACATACAATTCATTAAAAAACTTGGGTTTATACACAAAGGTTTCTTTGCATCTTCAGTTGTTAAAGCATGAGGTCGAAACAATGAACGATTGGTTTGACACAATAAGTTTAAAATAAATTATTTGGCATTGTGAACAAATTGAATTCATTCGGAGGAACTGAGGCTGGGTCTTACACAACAAATATCGTTTAGCTGAAGCAAACGCCCCGAAAACAAATATATTTGGTTTTCTTACACAATTATTTTTCTCGGTGTAGAATACCATAATGAAGTGAATAATATCGTTAAAATAATATTAAAAGATTTTATGTTATCAATCAGAATTATGTAATCTTGTTCTCCAAGCACGGGTACAGTGAATTCTCGTGCATACACCATGAACGCCGTATCCCTCAAGCTCGGAATGTTTTCAGTTAGAGGCCAGGAACGTTGTCCATCTCAAGCACCTGGCTAGCATGGGATAGCCTAAGTAGCCACCAGAGGTTTGTCCTCGTTAATAACCAGTGAGGACTCTTGTAATGGACGTTGTATCAAGTGAATAAGGGGGCGGAAGGAAGAGAGCAATGCTGTCAGATGTGGCGACAGCCGGTCGACAGAGGCGAGAGTAGACCGACTCTCTAGCTGAGTGGACGGTCCTGGTTGATCAGTCACTCGGCGTTCCCGCCCGGGATTTGTGGTCTTGTGGGGGTTGCACGAGAGGCTCTTGGCTTTCGGCTCCTCACTGCGTCAGTTTTGGTTCTGGTAGGTCACAGCGAGTGTCGGCGTGTTCAAGTCAATATCGACACGAGCTGGCTGTCGGAATGGTGACGTATTTCAGGCCATTTCCCCACAAGCACTAACAAAATGTTACGTTTGAGAACATAGAGTACTTCTTTCAAAGTTTTGCACACGGGATTTTTTTTTCCTATCCAGATATTACGAATCAATAAGATATGATGAAATATTAATTATAATTTTTACCACCAACAAATAACCGCGGTTATATCCTATTAAAAATTCCTGGCCATACAAATTGTTATTTTTAAAATTTCACACACACATTTCTTGGACCTAGCGAAATTTTCAGGCTATATACTTCAATATGTAAAAAATGAAAATTGACGTATCAAACGAGAAATAAATGAAATTTTTTACTTTATATATTTGAAATTCATTTTATGCCTACATTCCGAAGGAAAGAAAGGCTAATGAGATGCCTATGTAAGAGCCTCGATTTTCTGCAATTTTCTAAGATAGCCCTACCAATAAAAAAAAATTATTTTATATCAGTAGTAGGATTTCGTCGAATTTAAAGTAAGGGCTGGGGGTGGTGGAGCGAGGGAGCAAGCTGATGCCATTTTGAATTTTCCTTAATTCATTTTTTCCCCTCAGAATTCAGTTTTACCCTCAAAATCGATTTAATTTTCCCAAAAAATAGCCCTGTTCGTTTAAAATTTTCCTTTTCCCCCTTAAAATTACTCTTAAAATTTTCCGATTTCCCTTTTAAAAGCAACGATCCCCCAGTTTGCAAAAACGTTTCCCCAAAAAGACTTTTTGATAAAAAAAAAAAGGAAGGATTTGGGGTTTCGTTTTCGAGGGAAGAGCAGTGGTGGCCATATTAGTTTTATAGGCATAGGGTATGCCTAATCGATAGACAGGGTCCATGGTCCAGAGTCAGATCTGACCATCAACCATCTTGGTTCTGCCAGCCACCTCGGTTCTGTCAGTCATCTTGTCCACTATATTGGATGTCAGCGACCTTGACCTTTTTTTTTACCTTGAACCCATGACCTTGGATAATCTTAAAACACAAAATTTGCTAATTTCCTCAAGATATTCCGTAAAAATACAAAATCCTCAAACACTAATTCAATGTTTAAAAAAAAAATTGCCTTTCTTTATATTAAATTAAAATTTTGAATGTTTGCGCTTAGAGGCAATGGGGGACCAGAGCCGACCAACCACCATGTTATGACAAAACACGAACACCATATTGGAACTAGGTGGCCTTGATCATGACCCTTTACTTTAGCCCCATAACTGTGACTTTGGATGACCTTGAAAAATAAAACTCAAGAAAAAGTGTTCAAAAATTAATAAAATATGAAATGCAGTGAGCGTATTACATTACTGACTTCTAACGCCATCCTCGATCCAGGTGACCTTGACCTTTCACATTTACCCAGTAACCTTAGACCTTGAACCCAAAAAATCGCTTTATACCCGCAAACTTCCTAAAAATATTAAAATTATAAAAAAAATTATATAAAAAGTATAAAAAATTATTAAAAACTTAATAAGAATTTTTTTTAACTTTCATTATAAATTATTACAAAATAATATTTTTAAAATCTAACATTTCTAGAGGTCTCCCACAGCACCATATCCAGCAGACGACTGACCCCCTCCAGTCAATCACATTGTATTAACATTCCCCTCTCCTTCCCCCTCACAAATACTCATTCTGTCAAAAGCTCTCCACCCATCATATTGCTTTATTCATTTGTCATTATTTTACATTTTAAACACCAAGGTGGTACTGATGAATACGACCACCATGTTAGATCTGGGTGACCTTCACCTTGACTTCATGTATGTTACCTTGACACCGTCCCCATGTCATTGGATAACCATGAAGGCAAAATAAATTCTAACAAGTTTTATAAAACCCAAAAAATTCCAAAAAATAACAAATATATGTAAGATTTGTTTTTTTATCAATCATTCTATCAATATCTTAATAAGAGTGATAGATAATAATAAGTATTTCAAATGTTTAACAGGTAAAATATATGTATATATATATAATCTCTTTGGTACAAAAACCGGTTATAACATAAATTTTGGTTTTTCTATGAAAGAAATTACTGTTTATTTTTGTTGGGATACCACAATAATAAAATTAAATTTCAAAGCAACAAAATAAGTCGAGCTATAATAAACATTTAGGAGGTTATGTTCTTTTCTTTTTTAATGATAAAAATTTTTAAAAATGAAATTAACACAGACAGAATGATAAAATATGTCGAGTCATACAAAGCTTAAAGGTTACTTAATTTATAAAAGATTGAGTCCGAAAGAACATGGCGACTTGATTGCTGTATTTCGCGCACATGCCGAAAATAAAAGAAAGGTGGTTGGACGTTCCTGAGATGTTGCCTATCTTCGGGACATCTCCCTTGCCAACGCCATCTTTAAAACGGCATCAAGCGTCAATAAGACGCAAGGCGACTTCAAAGAAAGTCTGCCGTGCCTCGGCAGCAAGGTAGATAAATGGCATCAATAGAGCATTTTCTGACCCTACATGTTAAATATTGTAACTACCAAACTTACGCACAAAATAAAGAGGCTAGATCATAACTATACATTATTGAGGCGACAAATAACAAACACAAAAAGAAACACTTACCAAAAACTATAAAACTCACATGATTATAACATTTGTAGGATAATAGCTGTAGCTAATTAAAAACTCTGTCATGCCATGACGAGTTGAAAACAAAAAGAAGTAAGTACTGTGCGTTCCGAAAATACCAGTCGCTAATACAGGTATCAAGTCGCTTCAGAAAACCAGTAATAGTATCCTGTTTCATAATGCAGTATTTTACATCACCGACATAAATTCATTATAAAATTATATTGGAAAATAGAATTCAAATGTGAAATTCACAATTTAATAGCAGATTATTTTATTAAGAAATTCACGATTAGTTTTCCAATAAAGTTATTTCAATCGGTTGACACAATAACTTAATCAGATCAAAGTAATTTGTTACTTATAAATTTAAAAATGAAAAAAGTAACAAAATGCTAGATAAATAAACAAAATTATAGGAACAGTGACAAAAACATTACCTATCTTTGCTTTAACATAAAAAAGAAAAAATAAAGCTAGGTACGGAAACAATCACAACGGGCTTTGTCAAGAAAAAAAAAATTCGCATTAAGAGAATACAAGTTTAAAAGAACACAGTTAAAAATAAGCGAGTGCCTAAAAACAGCATAATTTACTCCAATTTATACCAATCCACACTAATCTTTCGCAATTCTCCCTCACAATTCACAGCAACCTAAACCAATCCTTCGATCAATGCCGATCCTTCGACCAATCGCAATCGTTCGATCAATCCCAAACCTTCGATCAACCCCAATCCTACGATCAATCCCAATCATGCGATCAATCCTAATCCTCCGATCGATCCTTCGATCATTCCTTCGGTTTGTCGCTCACCCAAATGTATAGAAATTATATTCGTTCGCCAACTGTCTCAAAATTTGTACATGTCGACAGAATTCATCTTCTGTATGCAGGCATTTTATACTAAATACTTTGTTAGCATTTAGTATGTTTATATTTATATGTATAGTCAAGTGCTAATTTCATCAATTTAAAGTTATGAGGGGAAAAACAAAGATATGACACACAAAAAAAAGATAAAAAAATTATTTTTTAATAATAATATATTATTATTTTGTAAATACAATTCCAGAAGAGAGCAGTTCATCACGTTATGTCCCCGATCCTTCAGTTTACTAACGATTGAAGTTATTTCGTTAATGCGCTTGAGATCCGCGCGTTTTGAAGATCAACCAAATATCTGAGTATATAAACAAGTTCATACGGGTCTTTGGGAAATAGGTAGCCAGTATTCTTGGTGCCTTCTGCCTTCTTCGTGTCATTTGTTGCAGTAAATGTGTTGGAGGGGTGTGTCAGTGCATCAAGAAAATCGCTATCATCGTCTTCAGCACTAATAGTGCTTTAATGTTCACTTTCATGAATGCTCTCTTCGTGGTCATGTTCACCTCCTGTTTTGTATTCTATAATAAATTTGTTATTCTTTGTACCAAGAGTTGTTTGCTCATCAGTATTTAAAGCCGGTGACCCATTATTAAGAATTTCGCCGACTTCACACAAATGTCTTGCAAGTTTACATTCCACACAAACAGACACTACTGCATTAATTCCGTCTTCAGCATTAACTGTCTCATCATAATCGCCTGTCGAATCGGTACCCATAGATGCAGCAAGAACTATTGCCGGAAACACTTGCTAACTCCTAGTACACGAATCCTTGTAGATCTCAGTATGTTGTATTAATATTTCGCTTTGCACGAACTGCATGGGACTGACGTAATAATGCTTCAACGCGCGTAAAGGACTCTTCGTACAGGTTGTTCTCTCATGCCGACGAGCATTTTGACCATATGTGAAAACTCGATCGCAGAATCGGCACTGGCGACACCCAGCTAGCGATGATGCAGGTTACGTCTTCATGATCGTCAAGGTTAAAGGCAGGCCTTAAAATTCACAATACATCTTCATGGTATGTGAGAGAGTGCTTCCAAATCTATGTTTACCTCTTGGTGTCAGAACATCAACTGCAATTTTTCGATATAAATGTGGTCCTTTTTACAGTTAAGAGCCCAGCTTGTGCCCACAAAATTGTTTTCACCATATAAATTATATGTAAAAAATATGGGAGCACTCTAAAAAAAACCTATACTCGTTCGCCGCAGAAGAAAATACACACATGCTTACCTAACCATATGTTATTTAAATATTCTTGTAGGCATATGTATATAGAATTATGGTAATTAAAAATAATATTATATATATTTTCATATTAATGTATACATAAATATGTATTACATTTTTTTTAATATTTTTACATTTACATATATATAAACACATATACAAAATTTAATATAAAATTAATTACAAATATTTTAATATTTCTATATTTGTGTAATTATAATATTTTGCATGTTATCTCGAGTTTTGGTTTTCAGGGACATCCAAGTAATGGTAATAGGACCAAGGTTATGGGTCAAGGTCAAGGCCACTTGGATCAAATATGGTGGTCGGGTGATGTCATAACATGGAGTCTGGTCGGCTCTGGTCTCCGATCCCCTCTGAGCCCTTACATAAAAAAATTAATTTCGTATTTTTCAAATACAATTTTAATATTTTTTATAAATATTATAATACCTTCTTTGAGGTTATTATACTTTTCGGTATTTTCTGGAGAAGTTTTCAATTTTTTGGGTGAAATGTTATCCAAGGTTATAACATAAAGGTCAAACGTCAAGTCAAGGCCACCGACATCTAATGCAGTAGACAAGATCGTTGACAGAACCAAGATAGCTGACAGTCAAGTCTGACTCTGGATCCTGAACCTATGTATCGATTTGGCATACCCTATGCCAATAAAACCAATATGGCGACCACTGCTCTACCCTCTAAAACGATCCCCTCTCCCCAAACAATCCAATGGATTGAAAATACCTTTTAGGGGATCATTTTCGCATATGTGGGAATCAGTACTTTTATGACGGAAAAATAGGTAATTTTAAGGGGAAAAAAAGGGACATTTTAGGAGGAAACATGGGTGTTTTATTAGAAAAGAGAAATTTTGAGGGACATTTGATCGATTTTGAGGGAAAATAGACATTTTAAGGAAAAAAGGGAAATTCAAGATCGTGGCGGCTGGCTACGTCGTTTCACCCCCCCCCCACCAACCATTTGGGCCAAACTCTCCCCCAATTTCCACTACTTACATCGTTTCTAGGGAAACAATCAACCCATTCTTACAAAATTTGGCAAATATTTTGTATTGTTGTACGCCATATAATAAATTAATTTTTTTTTAAGTACAACACACTTATTTTCAGAATGGCGGCTATAAAATACTTTTATTTTTGTGGGTGATAACTACGAAACTATGATATGTATTTTATCTTAACTCTGTATATTCGCAGTAAGCAATCTTCGAAATTGCTACTACATTACATTATTGTCCTCCATTTAAGAATATCGCCTCATATAATTGTGGAGGTTTTATGCAATATCTCGAGGACCAATCAACCAATTCCCACCAAATGTTACACTGGAAAATTTAAACTAATTTGTACCAAACTGTGCCCACAATAAAAGCTACAGAAGGCCATGTATTTTCCATGATTTAACTGGGTCAGGCAACTGTCTTCAAAATGGCAGCTTCATAAATAATTTAAGTAATTTGGACATATATATTAAACAATTTGTCCAAATTCATCCAGAAATTGTTCGTAGGCAGTATGCACTAGAAGCATAGTTTATAGATCCTCTTTTTCTGGCAATTTGGCAAGATAGAATCAAATAAGAAAAAAAAGTGTTAATTCATATCTCGGGGACCAAACAACAGATTTACATTAAATTCTTCAATTAAGTAGCGTTACGGTAGGCCATGTAAACTTTCATAATTAATGTGGCTTAATTACGCATTTTCAAAATAAAGGCCCTGTAAATATTTTAGTTCAATAATCCCTTTTATTCGAAACATTAGACTGATTAAATCCCAAGTTGATGCTCAAAATCCGACCTCCATAATGCAGTGGATTGCACACTAACTTATAGTACGAGGTTTTCTGAGTTCAAGTCACGGGTAGGGCATGAGTGTATTTGTATTTGTCTCACTAATCTTCCATAAGTTTCTGGTTTCATTTCTAAGTTTATTGCTTTCAAAGAGAAGTGAAGTCCTTCCTACCAACTCAGCTTTTAAGAAATTGTTTAAAAATTAATTGCACGCATGTTGAGGAAATTAGGCTCATTAGCTATTTCATCAACTTCTTGTTTAAGTATACGATACATTCAATTATATCTTGTAGCACAGTTCAGAAAATGCCACCAGGCTTATTTCGTAGAAGAGAAAACTATATCCCCGTTCATAAAGGAAGCCTCGGCCTTTCAATTAACGCATTTAACTTTCTCGGAAAAAATAATTTTATTTTTATTAACTTCATTCGTCTTGTGTGGCATTTGGAAACGAGGCTAAGAACTGCAAAGAGGTAAAAATAAGAATTATTTGTAGTACCTCCATTTTTTTTGTATAATTGCCAACAATTAAAGAAACTTCAATGTATAAAGTAGTATGGTTGTAGAGAGTTTGCACCTGAAAAAAAATAGTTGAATAAGGCGGAATTTCTCGCAGCTTACCCAACTGTAATCAAAGCGATACAGTTTTATATCCTTTGTGTGTGTAATAACTTCAAGAATTTCCTTGAAATAAAAAATTTAAAAATCATTCAACAATAATTTTTTTTTGTTATTAAAACGAGAAAGCTTAATACAAGGCCTATGATTTTGTTCCGAACATCAAAACAATTTTTAATTCCTTTGTACCAGTTTCCATTACATTTTAGCGAATGTCAAAGAGACCTGTCATATTTTCACGTTATTGTGATATATCTGTGTGCACGTAGCTCAAATAACGTATCACGGTGCAATATAGTCGTGGCACAAAAAAATGGCATTTTTCGTTACATTTTGACATGTGTTTTAATTTACATAATATGAGCTCTCTTTATATTTGAGAGAGAAAAATTATTGGCAGATGGTTGTGTTTATATATTACGTCCTCCAATATTAGAAGGTATCAATAAATAACACAATCTAAGAAACCGGTGGTTATCTCTTTTAGACAGTGTGGAGTCAAAATGGCATGTCTTTTGTGCACATTTTATTTCATGAATATTTTATTCTTAATTTCTTTCTAGATGGCGTTTTCCACCCTTGGAATAATTTCCGGGCATAGATTTTTAAGACATTTCTTAAATGATTTTTCGTGGGAAACAAACTGGTGGAGTTTCTGTACTGAGTTCAAGAACTTCCTGTACTCACACACACACACACGCATAGCGAAATGTGGTTCACTGTTAATTAAGCAGTTTTGAAATCGATATATGTAAAATGTCACTGCCCTTGGCTGCATATACACTGAAGAGCCAAAAAAACTGGTACCCCTGCCTAATATCGTGTAGGGCCCCCGCGAGCACGCAGAAGTTCCGCAAGACGACGTGGCATGGACTCGACTATTGACTGAAGGTATGCAGGAGGCATTTCACACCATGAATCCTGCAGGGCATTCCACAAATCAATAAGACTGCGAGGCGGTAGAGATGTCTTCTGAACAGCACGTTGCAAGGCATCCCAGATATGCTCAATAATGTTCATGTCTGGTGATTTAGGTGGCCAATGGAAATGACTAAAGTCAGAAGAGTGTTCCTGGAGCCACTCGGTAGCAATTCTTGACACGTGGGGTGTCGCATTGTCCTGCTGGAATTGTCCACGTCCGTCGAAATGCACAATTGAAATGAATGGGTGCAGGTGATTGGACATAATGCTAACGTATCTGTCACCTGTCAAAGTCGTATTTATACGTATCAGGGGTCCCGTTTAACGCCAACTGCACACGCACTATACCATGACAGAGCCTCCACCAGCTTGAACAGTCCCCTGTTGACATGCAGGGTCCATGAATTCATGAGGATTTCTCCATACACGTACACGTCCATCCGTCCAATACAATTGGAAACGAGACTCGTCAGACCAGGCAACGTGTTTCCAGTCATCAACAGACCAATGGCGGTGTGGAAGTCCCAGGCGAGGCGTAAAGCTTTGTGTCGTGCAGTCAACAACGGTAAACGAGTGGGCCTTCGGCTCCGAAAGCCCATATCAATGATGGTCCGTTGAATAGTTCACACGCTGGCCCCAGCATTGAAATCTGCGCCAATTTGAGAAAGGGTTGCACGTCTGTCACGTTTAATGATTCTCGTTAGTCGTCGTTTGTCCCGTTCGTTGACGATTTTTTCCGGCCGTAGCGATGTCGAAGATTTGATGTTTTACCAGATTCCCGATATTCACGGTACACTCGTGAAATGGTCGTACGCGAACATCCAAATGTTATCGCTACCTTGGAGATGCTATGTCCCATATCTCGTGCGCTGACTGTAACACCTCGTTCAAACTCACTTAAATCTTGATAACCTGGCATTGTAGCAGCAGTAACCTATCTAACTGCCGACCGCATCGCGTTACTCTGATAGGTTCCATACCTCTGTTATTTGCATGCGCACGCCTATACCAGTTTTTCTGGCGCTCCAGTGTATGTGCGACGTTTGTTGCAATTCTGAAAGCGGAATTCAATGCACCTGTGTTATTTAGTATTTGCGTGATACCCAATTAACAAGTTAATACCTCGTCACATTAGTTAGTTGCTTTGAAAGAATAAAGCCATGAATATGTTTTATACCGCATATTAAACATTCCTCGAGTGTTAGGAATTCATAAAACTGCTAAAGTCGTATACAAATACCCGCTTTTGCAAGATTCGCAGAAAATTAGACTTAATAATACGCGTTCTCTTCTTTATATAGTGTCACCCGCAAAACATTATCTTCAAACATACTTATAACGGCTTATTTAATAATTAAATAAATTTACTTGGTAAGTTATTTTCGAAGTTATTTCATAATAGCTACATAATTTGAGTTTTACGACAATTGTATTGAAGAAAAGAAAATCAACCATTTGTTTTAAAGTTGCTGATCAAATTGTTTTCATTTTATTTCTTATTACATTGAAAATTCTACATGCAGATACAAACTTTTGATGATTCATCAATGGAATATGAAGAATTTTACATTTCGTATGTACTTATTCTTGCGCAGAAGTTTACTATTTCTTCCTCCACAGAAATTAAAAAAAGGAGGCCTGTTTCACAGCTTATATTTGTGTGCTTAACTTAGTAGTATCTTCTTCCTGCAAAGGCGTTACAAAAAATGTTTCGTAATTCACGGCGTATTTTTAAAATAAATTTTACGTGCATTCACGTTTCCGTAAAATGGATCACAATTAATGAATCACCAAATTGGAAGGGAGTTGAATTGCACAAATTAGTTATAGTGTTACGATTTCTTACATTATTACGATTACAGGTTCGGAGCAATGCAGCAACATTACTTGCGCATACCAGTAAGTAATGAAGCTTCCACGAGCTGCAGTAACGTCTACTACACGCCGTGGCAGTGAATCAAACACGCTTCCGGTGAGTCCCTGGAGAATCACCCACCAGCTGCTTCTTCTCGTGTCCACAGTTCATCGCTATTGGCTGCCGGATGAGAATGGCAAGCTGTATGCTTAGTGACCATTTACCGAAGATGTTCGACAGGTGACGTATCAGACGAACGTGCGGGCCAGGAAAGAAGCGATGTAGGCTGTTATCGGTCAACTGAGCACTTTTGAAAGCCCTGCTTAAGATCTACTTGTAAACACATTGTTTATTTATCCGCGGTATGTACAATTAACTCTACTATGGGCCTCGTCACTTAATTTGTTCTTCTCGTCAGCAAAGTGAAACTGTGAAGTTCATAGAAAAATAAATATTTTACGAATTGGCTAATTTTTAGACTACTTTCCTAAGGAAAGAAAGGCTTATGAGACCACTAGCCTGTCTGTGTGTCTNAAAGGCTTATGAGACCACTAGCCTGTATGTTTGTGTCTGCATGCGTGTGTACGTGTGTGGGCGTGTGTCTAAGGTAGCTTGCGAGGACGAACGTAAGAATTGTTGCCGGCGCTGCGAGGACCTCGAACTGTGCGAGGACCTCGGTCAGGTCCTCAAAAGGAAATCTCACGGGTTTGAAGTCTGAGGGACGCATCCGGCACAGTGGTCAAATTATCCATATTAAAGAATAAACACACGTGTTCCAAATAAGCTCACTTCGAAATAAACATGTGTGCTATAAATTACTAAAATCTTATGAAAACGTAATCATTATTCTAGAATCTGGATTTTTATCTATATTTATTTCTTGAGTTGCCTAAATAATTGGGAGCGTGTGATTCTTTAACTGTAAGTATTTCAGTATTAAAGAAAAAAGCAAGGGTGATAAGTTACATCCAATCATAAAATGGTCAAAAAACTATTTCGGTTTTCCAGTATATTTTATGTTTTTATTTTATGTTTAGGCAACAGCGAGTCATCTGAGGTGCAAGTATTACTTAGTATATCAGGAGAGAAGAAGGAGTCGGCAATGGCTTCCTTAAGGGACACACAACATAACGCAGGGCAGCCGGACCCGGATTAAAACCCAGAAATTCCCTAATGCGAGTCCAGAAATTTACCGCTGCGTCAACTCATTCTGTTTCTGTGTTTAGGATCTTAGATATATTTTTCTTAAATTCCCTCAGTGTGATAGCTGAATTCGTATATAAAATGCGTGAGCACACCATTAATGAGAGATTTATTTGAACCACATTTATAAAATCGAAAAAATTATGTCCATTCTGCGACAGCTTTTAAAACAAAGTAAGCTAAAGTCACACATACAGCCTACATTAGTTGTAACGACAAGCAGGGGCAGTATTTGCTCATCCCAAGAGTATAATCATATTATGTGCATTTTGCAAACATATGAGGTTTGTGACAGTATGGAATGTCATGTAAGCTAAGAGCGATTGATTTCCAACTGGTAGTTACAAATTTTTAAGTAATTGGAATTTGAAATTATATTCATACGAGTTCCTTATACACTACGAAAACGTTTTTATTCATACTTTACAATACAACATAAGACAAAAGCTTAAGAATTAATAATATTCTCCATTCCGTAAGAACTTAAATTTTGCAGTAATCACAGAGTTCCATAATTGATAATGCGTGCTTTCAAATCCTAATGCGTTATAAAGTAACTTCTTTACTTAGCAATCAAAGTAGTTTCAAAACTACACTATTAGGTGAAATGAATTTATGAAAGACTTAGCATTGTCTGTTTCTGTGTTGTCTAAGAAATCTTTAGAGCACTTCAAACCACACTGCAAGTAACTAGAATTTCAGTGTTCTGTGCTAGTTGAACTGCAAATACATTTTAATACCTACCGAGTATGTGCTCGGAATACAGTATGGTTGAAAGAATAAGCTGTTGCAAAGAAATGTATTTCGTGAGGATTGAGAGTTCGGTTCTATGGTCCATTCACGGTTACTTTCAACTTTCCTGAAGTCCTGCTGAAGTTATTCTTCCAGGATATTCCTCGTCTCAAGCAAAAAAAGATTAACCGAGTATATAAAATTACACTTAAGGGTTAAACGCAATGGATTGGTGTTAACACAGTGTAATAATATTAATCATAAGAACTCTTTATTGCTAGATTTCACCAACACAGGTGAGGAATTTTTTTTTTCATGTAAATTAATAGATTAATTATTATATTAATATATGAAATAGAAATAAAATTTAAATTTAACCGAAGGAAGGTACTTTAGTGTAAATATAAGTATGAAACGCTTGTAATACACGACAAATTTAGGAAACAACTAATGACGTCATTAATGGGATTATTTTTTCAAAGGTTTGATTCGAAAGTGTGAAGAAACCGTGAATAGAGTGAAGTGTAAAATGTTAGGGCGGCTGACAGCACCTCAAACTGGCTTGTTGCAAGGGCTTCTGAGCCTTATTTCCATCGTTGTAGAGAAACATTTTAAGGGGCACACTAACCTGCATGTTGAATGCGCCTCAGAACGTCCCAAAAACATGTTTTTTGAAGAATCTATCAAATAAATGAGTTCACAGTTTGTTTTCGTAAAAAAAAAAATCGGTCTTGGTCAGTCGAGTATTTCCAGGGCATCACGTATAAAGGAGTATATGAAATATTTAATTTAAAACACTTCAACGTGGCCAAAAATGGAATTTTCGTGCTAGTAGAACTTAAAATGTTAGTATTTTATAAGAATTAACTAAACTACCCAAGGCGCCTGTACTGTACTTTTCTATATACTTTTATACATTTAAATGATAGGGTCACCGCTTANGCATCACGTATAAAGGAGTATATGAAATATTTAATTTAAAACACTTCAACGTGGCCAAAAATGGAATTTTCGTGCCAGTAGAACTTAAAATGTTAGTATTTTATAAGAATCAACTAAACTACCCAAGGCGCCTGTACTGTACTTTTCTATATACTTTTATACATTTAAATGATAGGGTCACCGCTTANAACTAAACTACCCAAGGCGCCTGTACTGTACTTTTCTATATACTTTTATACATTTAAATGATAGGGTCACCGCTTAAAGACTCGTAGGCATACGCTGCACGACAGAAAGCCTGCACGCCAGTAGAGTGCCTTGCGTATACAGTGATGGCGCGCTTAATTCGCGAGGAATTATTGGCCTTATCGATCGCAGGAAAATAACATGAAGATAGATGGGCGTTTTAACTGTAATCATTTACCTCTTGTGCTCCGAGGAATTTCTAGAAATCGCTTCACATTCTTAAGCTTTCTTTTTGCCAAGGAGACACAAATAAATCTTATTTTGTCGAATATCTTAGTTCAGTATCTCAGCGATGTCATAAGTATTTATAAACCACATTTTTCACGAGTAACTACACATACCTGAACAATACAAAATACAATAAGTAACTTCGATATACAGTATGTGCGCTTATGTAATGAACACACTTCTCAGCTTAGCGCAAAATGTTGGTACAATTAGTCTATCATTACTCTGGTGTATAAAACATGCTGTTACGTTAGTTTTGAAACAGGTTTAGTTTATAATGTAATTACTTATATTATCATTTACTAAAAAATATTTTATTTACTATTCTAGGTTTCTTTTAAAAGTGACAGTTTCATTTACCTTTCCTGAGCAGAAAAGTTATCTGTGTTCTTAATACTTTATCTTCGTATTTCAAATTAAATTTCATGAAAAGTTTTTTAAAGAACGGTGCCGGTGGCTGAATGGCTAGCGCATTCACCTCCAACCAATGCAATCTGTGTTCGATCCTCGCCGGGTTCAAACCCGGATGTTATCAAATGTGGGGAAACTTAACGGAAGTTGCCTGTGACTTGTGGGTTTCCTTGAATGTGTCCCGTTTCCTCCGCCCTTTCATTCCAACGCCGCTCCATCTCCGCCTTATGTCATCCATTCTTCACACTGGTCGGAACTTCAGGTCTATATTCAAACAAAGAAACCCACTCAATTGACGTCAGCTCAAAAATAATTCATGTTGACCCTGCATGGGGCGGAAACTGCTGGTGGATTAAGATTATTATTAGTCAAAGAATGGACATAGTTTTGTGAAAATTATAACATTTTATTAATCTATTAGAGTAAAATTTTATCAGTTACTAGCAAAAATTATGTTGCTTTACCTTAAAATGCCCGCTGAAGATATTACTTATGTAGTATAATTAAACACCATTATAATAGTTCTTAACGTAAATTGATTTTTTTTATTTAGAACTACATATGAATACATTTTTTTCCCAGTGTGGATCCTCGCTGGCTCTGTGGCAATGGCCGCTTTTGATTCACTCCCACGTGGCGATGGTGTTTTGAATACATAACCGGCCACAGAGTAGTGGCATGTGGTTCGGAGCCCACCACATTAATCAGGAGGTACCGTCTCTTTACGCCTTTTCTTGTCTAAAAACACTCGAGGTAAACTCTTCTTCTGCCCTTTATATGTACTCGTAAGCAATTTTCATGACAACTATTTCATTTTTGCAGAGAAGAATAAAACTAACAAAAGTTACGTTGTTTAAATAATGCGAGTTACATTTCCGGTAATTGTAAACTCCGCAATAGTCCTATCAGTACAGGTTTTAAGGCCCGAAGGCCAACACACCCTCCATCCTCCCGCACTGCATCTGTACCCTGGTGGGTAAGGCAATGCACGGCACTTTCCTCTTGGTCTCTTCGGGCCATTCACTTTTCTTTCTTGCCGTTAACTCAGTATTCTACTGGTTTTCTCGTTTAAAACCTGTCCTCCTCGCCAATCTAAGATACTCCGACTTTTGCACTTTAAAGCCTTTACCTGAGTACCCTATCATGGGTCAACAGAAATTCACCTATTCCATTTATCAAAATCTTCTAACCTTCTACCGATTTTGGTTGCGAACTCATTCCACATTCTATGGAGTAGTTTGTTTTCCATGATTGTCTTGACTTCCAAGTGAATGCCCAGTTCTTCTGTCTGCACTCGGAACTGCTCTCTCAGGTCTTCAGTCTTCAAGCAGACTGACAAGACGTGTTGCACTGTATCATCCGTTCCACAAACCTCGCAAAGCGGGGACACCACGAGCCGCAGGCTGTGGAGTTTGGCCTTGAAGTTACCATGGCCAGTTAAGAGCTGCATACTGTAGTGGTTCACTCGTAACCACTTACAGCTGAGTCTTGTTCTTATGTTTGGCAGCAGTTCGTAGGTTTGCCTACCTTTTCCAGAGTTTGACCAACTATCTTGCCATTTATCTAATATGCCTTCCAGGATAGCTTCTCTCCCTTCTTTCCTCAGCCTACCAGCGCGCGATGCCTCCGCCACCAGGCCCCTGTATCTAACCAACAGGTCAACAGGCAACACACCGGCTACCACCGGAAGAGACTCATTCGGGACAGTTTTGTATGCACTTGTCACGGTCAGCAGAGCTGCTCTCTGTGCACTAATAAGCTTTCTTTTATGCCCCGAAAGTTCGGCACGGTGGTGCCACATAACTGCACTGTATGAGACGATGGCCTCAAAGACAGCTTTGTAGATTATTAGCAGTGTTTTGAAATTCAGGCCCCAACTGGTGTTGCCAATTCTCCTCAATTTTTGGAACACCACCACCGACCTTCGAGACACATATTCCACGTGCTTTAGAAAGCTCATTCAGTCATCCATAATGACTCCGAGATACCTGAAGTCCTGCACATATTTAATCGGAAAACCCCCGAAGCGCACAGTTGGTGTTCTTTGCAGTTTGCCCTTAACGAGCATTATCTTTGTCTTGTCGATGGGAAAGCTGAGCTTAACATCACTGGCACATTTCCACGTATTTTCCATTAAAGTGTTTGCCTTTGTTTCAAGTTCTCTTCTGGAATCACCTGGCACCAGAAACAACCCATCATCCGCGTAACCAAAAACTGAACACTCCGGAGGCAGTTCCAACTCGAGAAATACATCAAAGAGGATGTTCCATAGGATCGGTCCTAAGACCGACCCCTGGGGATAACCCTTCGTCAACTTCTTCTTGTCCTGTGAGNTAAACACTCCAACGATCCTTAAAGAAATCAAGGATGACCCTGTAAATGTTAGCTGGACATCTCTTGGTCTTAAGTCTGTTCATCACTTCCGGCCACCAGGCATTGTCAAATGCTCCTGAAATGTCAAGGAAAATAGCCATTATGTATTTCCTTTTCGATCCCTTGATCTTTTCCATGACGTCGTGCAAGGCAAAGTCAGTTCCCATGCCTCTTCTAAAGCCATACTGACTTTCGCAGAGTGTGCCTTCCGCGTCCAGAGCCATCGTTAAGCGTTGGTTGACAAGCTTCTCGTAGACTTTGCCTAGTACCGGAAGCAATGTTAACGGCCTGTAGGATTTAGGGTCATACAGATCCTTTTTATTTTCCTTGTGCAGGATCCTCTGGCACCCCACTTTCCAAGGTGAGGGGAACACTCCAGTTTGGAAACAGTCATTCACAATTTCCAACAGAATTTCTTTAATTCGGGCATAGCATNAGGTGAGGGGAACACTCCAGTTTGGAAACAGTCATTCACAATTTCCAACAGAATTTCTTTAATTCGGGCATAGCATCTCTTCAAAATTTCGGTTGATAACCCATCGATGCCTGGAGCCTTGTTATTCTTCATTCTGTAGACCGTAGTGGTAAGCTCTTCCATTTCAAAGGTGGGGGCATCTTGCTCTTCCGGTACTATGTTCATCGACTGTCTCTTCACTGTGTGGCCCTCACCCTCTTCCTCCAATGAATCATCAGGAAGAAGAGTTTGGAGCAGGACTTCCATTGATCTCTTTTTGTCCAAGATTAGATTCCCATCAATCTTCATACATGGTGGTGGCACCGTTCTCCTGAGCTTGTTGGCCGCAAGCTTGTATACCAGCCCGAAGGGGTCTTCATTTCCCTTTTTGGTAACATATTCCTCCCAGGATTTAGCCTTTTTCTTCCGTACCCTGCTGAAGTAAGACTGCTTCTTCATCTTATACTGTGTCGAGAATTGTGCCCTTTCCTCTCCACGAAGTTTGTGAAGACGTCTTCGCATTCTTCTTAGTTCCTTTCGTTCCGATTCCAATTCATGATCCCACCATGAAAGGTTCGGGAGTCCCCTTGTGGTTTTGGGCAAATTCTCTTCACAGGTTTCCTGGATGAACCTATCAGTACAGCACAAATACGCAGAGGAGCTTCGTGAGTCAATGGTATCAAAGGGGGTGGGGGGGATTAACGCTCCCAGAGGATCCGCCACATTCCAGGAAACGTTATTTTCCAGTCAGCGTCTGTATTTTTAAACCCTGCTGGCCTTGCGCAAAGAATATCACAAACTGTATTCAAATTTACTAACTATGAGGCCTTGTGTTGATCGTCCACTTAAAAAATAACTGCATTGGTAATTTACGCCGTTGAATTTTCCCTATCTGAGTTACGATGGCTTAGTCCCTAGGATAAATGTTCACTTTTCATACCGGATGTAATAAATATGAACACTCAAACTTCCAGGGTTGTTAGAAGAGACCAAATGAGAAATGTTTTATTAGATAACTATACACAGGAAATAAATTATTGAGGTAATTTTTGATGTGATTTAGAATGAACCTGAAAAAAATACATATAACTTTAGTTGTAACCCTTTACAAAAACTATTCAAAAGTGTGGCCTCCTGAATCAATACAAGATGTGCAAGGACGTATGTTATACACGTTCAAAGACCACAGGCATGTGCTGGAGATGTTAGGCAGTTTGCAAGCACACGAGGGATTTAGCAGGATATTTCGATTCAAATGTCAGACATACGCAAGTTTTTTCACATAATACGTGAAACCTGTTGAATTTTACTCGCAATATTCCGGATAATTTAAACTTTACTCCAAATACGTTTACCTGTATGATCAAGGCCGTCAGCAATAGAGGAAATTTTTATCTGAAGTCTTGAGGTAAAGTTTCTTACGTAAAGTTTCACAACCCTCGTGTCATGTGAGTTGAACCAATTACAAATTGAAACGATAACTTATACAGTTAAGTTTTTTACAAGAAAATAATGAGTGTATTCCTCGTGGTACATTATTGTCATGTTAAAATACACAAATCCAACTAATTGCATAAAATTAAAACCAGATTATTCACTCAACATGAAAGTATTGTACACACATTTGCTCTGATCGCAGCGCGCTCCTAGCCGTCGTTAAGCTTTGCCGCCATTCCGTCGGTTTCCCGATCTCGGTGTCCCACCCTTTCTCCCGTTATACAACCTCTGTGGTTTTCTTCCGTCCACGCATGATCATTCCACATATTTCCTGTACTTTGGTTTCAGTTTGATTCAATGTGGCGGTGAAGTGTATCTCTTCTCCCCCNTGATCATTCCACATATTTCCTGTACTTTGGTTTCAGTTTGATTCAATGTGGCGGTGAAGTGTATCTCTTCTCCCCCAACCTTCAAGCCTGCTAGATCGACTCGGCGGTCTTAAAGTTCATCATATTAAAGTAACGGTACATTAAGTGTTTTAAGCCCGTTGTAGGTGGGTCTGGTAGTCAGGATAGATGAAGATTTTAATGTTGTTTGTGGTTTTGATTAACGGGCTAGTGTTTGGATGCCCATGGAAAATAATGGTCTCGGCTTAGTTAACGCGGTGCAGTGTCGGTTCAGCTCTTGCTTTGAGTTTCGCCATATTTGGTACATTTGTATTGTTGTTACGTTTTTCTCTTATGAACTGTCTCAGCCAGTGGTGTTTCACTTGCGTTGGCATATTCGACCGCACTGACCTTCTGGTTTTTCAAGATTGTCTGCCTACCTGCATCGCATTTTGGAGGAGTCACGCTCGTGATGCGAGTCCCGTCACNTGTCGAGAATTGTGCCCTTTCCTCTCCACGAAGTTTGTGAAGACGTCTTCGCATTCTTCTTAGTTCCTTTCGTTCCGATTCCAATTCATGATCCCACCATGAAAGGTTCGGGAGTCCCCTTGTGGTTTTGGGCAAATTCTCTTCACAGGTTTCCTGGATGAACCTATCAGTACAGCACAAATACGCAGAGGAGCTTCGTGAGTCAATGGTATCAAAGGGGGTGGGGGGGATTAACGCTCCCAGAGGATCCGCCACATTCCAGGAAACGTTATTTTCCAGCCAGCGTCTGTATTTTTAAACCCTGCTGGCCTTGCGCAAAGAATATCACAAACTGTATTAAAATTTACTAACTATGAGCCCTTGTGTTGATCGTCCACTTAAAAAATAACTGCATTGGTAATTTACGCCGTTGAATTTTCCCTATCTGAGTTACGATGGCTTAGTCCCTAGGATAAATGTTCACTTTTCATACCGGATGTAATAAATATGAACACTCAAACTTCCAGGGTTGTTAGAAGAGACCAAATGATAAATGTTTTATTAGATAACTATACACAGGAAATAAATTATTGAGGTAATTTTTGATGTGATTTAGAATGAACCTGAAAAAAATACATATAACTTTAGTTGTAACCCTTTACAAAAACTATTCAAAAGTGTGGCCTCCTGAATCAATACAAGATGTGCAAGGGCGTATGTTATACACGTTCAAAGACCACAGGCATGTGCTGGAGATGTTAGGCAGTTTGCAAGCACACGAGGGATTTAGCAGGATATTTCGATTCAAATGTCAGACATACGCAAGTTTTTTCACATAATACGTGAAACCTGTTGAATTTTACTCGCAATATTCCGGATAATTTAAACTTTACTCCAAATACGTTTACCTGTATGATCAAGGCCGTCAGCAATAGAGGAAATTTTTATCTGAAGTCTTGAGGTAAAGTTTCTTACGTAAAGTTTCACAACCCTCGTGTCATGTGAGTTGAACCAATTACAAATTGAAACGATAACTTATACAGTTAAGTTTTTTACGAGAAAATAGTGAGTGTATTCCTCGTGGTACATTATTGTCATGTTAAAATACACAAATCCAACTAATTGCATAAAATGAAAACCAGATTATTCACTCAACATGAAGGTATTGTACACACATTTGCTCTGATCGCAGCGCGCTCCTAGCCGTCGTTAAGCTTTGCCACCATTCCGTCGGTTTCCCGATCTCGGTGTCCCACCCTTTCTCCCGTTATACAACCTCTGTGGTTTTCTTCCCTCCACGCGTGATCATTCCACATATTTCCTGTACTTTGGTTTCAGTTTGATTCAATGTGGCGGTGAAGTGTATCTCTTCTCCCCCAACCTTCAAGCCTGCTAGATCGACTCGGCGGTCTTAAAGTTCATCATATTAAAGTAACGGTACATTAAGTGTTTTAAGCCCGTTGTAGGTGGGTCTGGTAGTCAGGATAGATGAAGATTTTAATGTTGTTTGTGGTTTTGATTAACGGGCTAGTGTTTGGATGCCCATGGAAAATAATGGTCTCGGCTTAGTTAACGCGGTGCAGTGTCGGTTCAGCTCTTGCTTTGAGTTTCGCCATATTTGGTA
>NQII01001230.1:368979-419526 GCA_002778355.1 Clitarchus hookeri
CGCCGGGACGCCTTGCGTCGTGGCGTCCACGGCCGCAGGTGGCGAGGCCACCAGAGACGCTGCACCGTCTCGTCGCATACTGAATGAATGACGGTACGCGCCGTCGCCACTAGGAGGCGCGCCAGAACGTGCCCCGTGATGTCCGCCGCCGGCGACGTAGAGCAACGACGATGTCGACTCATTTCCATCTTCTGCATATGTCAACAACATCTGTTCACCCAACGCCAATAGAACTCCCACACTCCTCGCATTGTCGACAGAGATTAATGCATTGGTTCACCTTTGAATATACAGAATGTCCCATTCATCTGGACCACCCACAATAACTCAGCACCCGGGCTACAAATAAAAAAGCATTTCACCCAATGGTTGTATAACTGGAAGGGGGAAATAATACTGCTGTGGAGTCCGCCTTATAGCATTATTTATTAGTGAGATACCAGTACTGACATCAGTTATTTTTAATAGCACCTTGTATCTATTCGCCAAAGTTCAATGAAGCTCATAAAAAACGAGCCGATTACGGTGAAGCGAAGTGGAAATTGAGCAGCACCGGAATGCAAAGGCAGAGGAAAAACGGGAGATCCTCGAGAAAACCCACCATCGAGTGGCATCATCTGGTACGATTCCTACGTGCGAAAATCCGGGAACGACCCTGCCGGGAATAGAACCAAGTTCGCCTTGGTGAGAGGCGAGTGCCCAAGCCACTACACAACCGCGGCCCCCTGGAAGCATGCAGTCCATGCCAAAGTGGCCTTCCTCTTCATCTTTGTCGCCAATAAAGCCTCGCAAGGTGCTGCCACAACACGAGATTGAAAAAATTAAGAGCAACTATAGTTATGAAACCACATGATTTGATGAGATGCGAGTGGGATCTTCGCCGGAAGTGCAAGAAACGTGCTTCGCCGGAAGCGTTACGAGTTGGTCTATTCTGACGAGGTGGCAAGATAAGAGGTTGTGTACCATTTACGATCATATATTGATAGAGAATTGTTAATGGCTATGCGAAAAAAAGCTATGGTAGTTTCTGCGTCTTCGTCACCCGAAACGTGACCATTTCTGTTTTTGAAGAAACCGCCACTCTCCTAAAGAATGGTTTAATAAACAACCTTAAATAAAAAAAATTACACCACTTTGTTTTATGCAGCCCCAAGATTCGCCGTTCTGAATAAAGTTCTAATGTAGAAAGGGAATATTTATTACTACTAAAAGATATCTTTCCAAACAAGAAAGGTGTGTTTAGAGTAGTTAATATATGGAGAAAAAAAACTGCTCATGGAGAGTTTTTGCTGAGATGTGAATTGTCAGATGCCAAATTCAAAAGCTTCTGTCGTCTTATCGAAGATCGTATTTGGGAAAGTGCGTGGTATGGCTGAAGAAGACTTCAGTTAAACCTCACCACTTTGTACCCTCACGACGTACGTTCACAGGCTTCGGACAGCAGACTGTGCGCAGGAAACTGCACAGAGCCTGCGAAATGCAGGCCGGCAGCGCAGGCGCTCTGCTGAGAGAAGCCTCGGCGTGCGACTCACAGCCTGGAGCTACTCTCAGTAATGTCCTGCACTATGCTTTGTTGCGTTGACCTACGCAGCTACGTACGCCCGGTCTGAGATTACCTTTACTGCACGCGGATTCATTCTGTGCTCTTTTAGTTATCAGGGTTTAGATGCTGTTAGCGTCCACTAGTGAGATATTACGCTACTTGCCACAGCCAAATATCCATGCTGATTTATTACCCGTGATTATGTATGTCACTGTTGCTTCTTGCAAATAACTAGTTCCGAGTACGCCATCTTTTATGACAGTGAAGGCACATATAAACATGTCAATACAGTTCTCGTAAGATAATCAAAGATTTTCTAAAATTTTCNTTTTATGACAGTGAAGGCACATATAAACATGTCAATACAGTTCTCGTAAGATAATCAAAGATTTTCTAAAATTTTCCCAAAAAATTAAAGACTGAGTAAAATATTATAATTGTATTTTGGATTTTCCAACAATTTTCCAAAATATATTGCCATATTACTGCTCCAAAACACTTCATTTAATTATGTCTGTAATACAGTCATAACCAAGTACAGGACACATTTTAGCACAGACTTATGAACGTAACCGTATCATATTAAAACATGTTCGCAAAACATTATATATTTTCATCTGTTTAACCATTTTTCGCATTATTTATTGTAGTTGTTGACTCCACTTTTGATAACGGTAATGTGGTTACCAATTAACACAATAATTATTTGTTCTTGGCACCCTCGTGAAAATTTAAATTGTATTTCATCTTATTTTTCTCTTTTAGAGACAAAGAAACTTTTGATTAAAATACCGATTTTTATAACTTTTTTTTTTTGTTACCTGCAAAAAAAATATTTGTGTTGTTATAATTACTGTAGGTATTTTTTAAGAAATTAAGTTTCCTCTGAGATTCTTAAAATCGGTCGTTAGTACTGTACAAGTACTGGATCCAATTATTGAAATAGCACGTAATTTCGTTGGCCTATATGACTCATTTAAAAAACTGTTATTCGGCATGTTATTCATCACTATTTTTATATTTAAGTGGAAGAAATAAATGACTGGCTATAGGCTACACCCATGGTTATGTATGAACACACAATCATTCCGTCCGCTTAAAGACGCCATGATCCCTTACGAACCCGTGAGTCTAAGCGCGGATTTGTGTCTTCAAGTATTGCCACTGGAACCTTTACAAACGTGCCTTAACATATGCTAAGCCAAGCCCAGTAGCTATCGCCAAAGTTTTTAATTTATAATTTCTCATCGTTTATTTAGATAGAAGCGCTGGTGCTTAAAATACGTATACTTTTAATTTTTCCAAAATTTTCACCTTCGAAACATTGCGGGAAACGAATGTACATGACTAAAAATAATTTCATGTTACCAGGTTTATGACGAGGCCACGTCGTTTTTCGCCTCACGTCGCAAAGAGGAAGACAAATCACTTTTCTATTTCTGTCGAGGGCGGGACACCACCAGTATCGTCTCCACGAAGGCCTTGCTTGATAAAACTAAATGTCAGCAAGTTACAATTTACAAGCAACAAACAAACCTTCATTAACCGTACAACCAAAGTGTTTAATAAAGTACAACCATTGTTTGACTTTTGGAGTTTGGCGTTCTGATATAAGACTAACAATTCAACAAGTCATGTGGAATTGTATTCGTTATTTTTATAATCATATTTCTGTGTAGCTTTTCAAATCAACGTCATATGTAGGTAAAATGTAGTTATTAACACTTGAAATGTAATTTAAATTAATAAACAACATTGATAAGTCGGCGTGGATATGTTATGTCAAACACATACTATGAATGGAAGCAGCAATAATTTTTGCAGTTCAACTTAAAGCCACTCGTATAGAACTTATCGTTACATTAGTGTTNTATGAATGGAAGCAGCAATAATTTTTGCAGTTCAACTTAAAGCCACTCGTATAGAACTTATCGTTACATTAGTGTTATGTGGGCTACCCCATGTTAGCATTATAGAATTGTGTGGTAGGATTAAAACCTAAATATGCTGTTAGTACACATCAGTGTCTGAAACAGTGACAATGGAATGGACTCAGCTTATTTAGACACTTGTGGTTCTAATTCATTCCAAACAGTGAATATTATAGCAATAAAGATTTTACATTCTATTAAAATTGGACATGTTAACTATTCTACCCAGGTATTGATACTAGAAGCATTCTTTCAAATTTACAAGTCCTTTGAAGCTGCAAGCTTCTTTATGAAACCAAACTAAAATAATACCTGTATAAGTCACTTGTTAATGGTAAAAGTTAACTTATAGATACAACTGTTGACTTTTAGTTTTATGAAACAACTTTATTAAACTTTCTAAAGATAACAAGCGAATTCTCTTGAAACTTGTATACTTCGTGGAATCGGACCCAATGGACTCCATGGCTTGAATGAACGGAATGTCTACTGCCAACGAACTGACACAGACCACTTACATTTACAGAGGTAAAAAGCCTCTTATTCCGTGAACTCTAGCCGCACACACCAGCAAAATGGCGTCACTAGCCAAAAATGTTTATTTCATAAAAAAAGTTTTATTTTGAAACAACAGTTTGTTTTTGTCGAGGTACCTAAGATATTATATNAAAATGTTTATTTCATAAAAAAAGTTTTATTTTGAAACAACAGTTTGTTTTTGTCGAGGTACCTAAGATATTATATATTAAGCCTTTGTTAGTATTGTTAACACTCAGAATATTTTATTATTATTATATGTTAAATCACTTTCATTAAAACTAGTTTTGATCGCACGAATGAAGTTCTACTTTCTTTATCAACTACCTTGCTTTTTACTTTAAATCAAATTTTGCTTTATTACTGTTTATAATAATTATTATTATTATGTATGAGTAAGGGGGCTGGAGTAAGAATTTTGGCTCAGCAGTTTTTGTTTCTCCATTATACAGGATGATTCTAAAATCATTGGACAAACATAGAGGGGTGGTAGAGCTCACTAAAACCAACAATTATTGTATAGGAATATATGGGCGGGAGTGACGCGTTGAGGCATAATAACACAAATTAACACATGAAATGCAACACAGTGTTTATTTAAATCGTCGCCGCTAAATGCCTTTTTACAGCAATATATATTATAATTGCTCAAAATTGCTACCACTGACAGTAATGCAAGCTTGGTAGCGTCGTTGGAGTGATTGGCAAACAGATTCAAATACGCCGGGTATTTCACGCACGCCACCATTGTCAGCCAATCACGCCATATGTAGAGGTCGCCAAGCATGCGTAACTGTTGGTGGATGCATTTCCAGCAACTGTTTTTACATTTTCTGTACGGAATAACTCGTTAAGTATGCTGCTTGTGAACANACGCCGGGTATTTCACGCACGCCACCATTGTCAGCCAATCACGCCATATGTAGAGGTCGCCAAGCATGCGTAACTATTGGTGGATGCATTTCCAGCAACTGTTTTTACATTTTCTGTACGGAATAACTCGTTAAGTATGCTGCTTGTGAACANTTGGTGGATGCATTTCCAGCAACTGTTTTTACATTTTCTGTACGGAATAACTCGTTAAGTATGCTGCTTGTGAACATTTTATGTTTCCGTTAATGTGTTATGTTATTATGTTTGTGCCTCAACGCGTCACTCCCGCCCATATATTCCTATACAATAATAGTTTTTTTTTAGTGAGCTCTATTACCCCTCAATGTTTGTCCCATGATTTTAGAACCATCCTGTATATTGGGTTCACACCTACACAATCCAGATACTTCGCAGCTTCCCCTCCCGCGCTCCTCGTGAATGTTCTTAGGCTTGGTGGAGCTCCGAACACCGGTATCCCGCTCGTGTTTGTTGTTGTTTCTGCACCAGGGTCGTGTATAGGAGCTGCGGCGCAGAACATGCTTTGACAGTTGTGTATGATTGGGGTAGGTCATTGTTGGGTGCATGCGCAGAAGACGAATAAGCGGTCTACCTCGCCTTCAGTCTGTGGTCCCAACCTCCCGTGTTTCGTCAACGTGTGCCCCAAGTCAAAGCATTGCGTCCCCTAGTTGTGTCCTAAGAGGGCAGAAAAAGAAGAAGACNTTTCGTCAACGTGTGCCCCAAGTCAAAGCATTGCGTCCCCTAGTTGTGTCCTAAGAGGGCAGAAAAAGAAGAAGACTTGCGATACGTTTGCGCGCGTTCGTGTATTGTTGACGTAGCAAATGTAAACAATGCACGTGCAAGGCATAATTTCTCAAGACAAGCGTCATGAAATGCTAATTAGCGCTGTCTTCGTTCGGTCTCGACTATTTGATACGAAGGATGAAACTTTTAAAAACGCTGAGTTCAAAAAAATTTCGTGGATGTCAGTTGGCGAACATATTAAAAATAAAACACTTATGGTATAGGCACATATCTTAAAGATTAAAAAAATATTTAATTCACCAATATCGCAAAAATTATATAGTCATCACTACGTAACAACAAATTATGTGTCGAAATTATTGCGATATAGTGTAAGATTTTGAGAGTTTACTTTCGGAAAACGCATTTGTAGACCATATTCGCACTGCATCAATGTGACGTCACTTCACGTTGAGAATCGGATACGTCCACGTCCACAGTTACGGACGATTGTAGACGGGCCTTTTAAATACATGCATGTAGGGGAAGTGACATTTTTCAAAGGATAATATCAAAAGTGCTTAATTAACAGTGAACAGCCTATATTACATTTCACTGTGACACGAGCGTTTACCACAGCAGCCAGGCTTTGCGCCGTCTGGTAATTTGGAGCACGTGTTTTCAGAGTGTGTGTATGTGTGTTAGCAATCGGAATATAGGTTTTAACACGCCTTTAATTTTGAACACCTATACATTTCTACTTTAGCACGAAGTTTAGTTTCTAACACAAAAAACCGCAGTTTTAAGACCACGTACAATCAAATGTATTAATTTACCTAGGAACTCTTTATTATCGCGCGTATTTTCAGCTGGTTTAATGTGCGTTGGCAGTGCAGTACTCAGAATAGCCAACGTAACATTAACTTTTGTTCGTTCGTGGATCAGCTGATACAGGATTTTATAAATGGCACGTTGTTTGTTTTGAATACTTCAAGTTGCCACTCACTGACTGTCAGAATCTGGCCAACTTATATGAAATGAAGTCTAGGTCGTAACCAAGGACACAGTGCGGGAATGAAGGCCACTTCGCGACCACAGCAACTAGGCAGGACGAGACCGCAGTGGGTTGCCATTGCCCTCCGCGGGGCAGGACGAGATGAAGCGAGATGNTCTCGTCAACGTGTGCCCCAAGTCAAAGCATTGCGTCCCCTAGTTGTGTCCTAAGAGGGCAGAAAAAGAAGAAGATTTGCGATACTTTTGCGCGCGTTCGTGTATTGTTGACGTAGCAAATGTAAACAATGCACGTGCAAGGCAGAATTTCTCAAGACAAGCGTCATGAAATGCTAATTAGCGCTGTCTTCGTTCGGTCTCGACTATTTAATACGAAGGATGAAACTTTTAAAAACGTTGAGTTCAAAAAAATTTCGTGGATGTCAGTTGGCGAACATATTAAAAATAAAACACTTATGGTATAGGCACATATCTTAAAGATTAAAAAATTATTTAATTCACAAATATCGCAAACATTATATACTCATCACTACGTAACAACAAATAATGTGTCGAAATTATTGCGATATAGTGTAAGATTTTGAGAGTTTACTTTCGGAAAACGCATTTGTAGACCATATTCGCACTGCATCAATGTGACGTCACTTCACGTTGAGAATCGGATACGTCCACGTCCACAGTTACGGACGATTGTAGACGGGCCTTTTAAATACATGCATGTAGGGGAAGTGACATTTTTCTAAGGATAATATCAAAAGTGCTTAATTAACAGTGAACAGCCTATATTACATTTCACTGTGACACGAGCGTTTACCACAGCAGCCAGGCTTTGCGCCGTCTGGTAATTTGGAGCACGTGTTTTCAGTGTGTGTGTATGTGTGTTAGCAATCGGAAGGTAGGTTTTTTAACGCGCCTTTAATTTTGAACACCTATACATTTCTACTTTAGCACGAAGTTTAGTTTCTAACATAAAAAACCGCAGTTTTAAAGACCACGTACAATTAAATGTATTAATTTACCTAGGAACTCTTTATTATCGCGCGTATTTTCAGCTGGTTTAATGTGCGTTGGCAGTGCAGTACTCAGAATAGCCAACGTAACATTCACTTTTGTTCGTTCGTGGATCAGCTGATACAGGATTTTATAAATGGCACGTTGTTTGTTTTGAATACTTCAAGTTGCCACTCACTGACTGTCAGAATCTGGCCAACTTATATGAAATGAAGTCTAGGTCGTAACCAAGGACACAGCGTGGGAATGAAGGACGCGTCGTGATCACAGCAACTAGGCAGGACGAGACCGCAGTGGGTTGCCATTGCCCTCCGCGGGGCAGGACGAGATGAAGCGAGATGNCACAGCAACTAGGCAGGACGAGACCGCAGTGGGTTGCCATTGCCCTCCGCGGGGCAGGACGAGATGAAGCGAGATGATAAATGGAGCAGTGCCGGAATTCAAGGGCGGGGGAAACGAGATAGCCCCGAGAAAACGCACCGATCAGCGGCATCGCCCAGCACGATTCCCACTTGCGAAAATCCGGGAGTGACCCGGCGGGGATTTGAACCTGGTTCGCTATGTTGGGAGGCGAGCATGCTAACCACCCAGCCACCGCGACCCCATGTTTTAAGCTTACGCAACAAAACAGCGCAGCGGATCGAGACGTTGTGGCGCCTCGTGTTTTATATTTGTCCATACGCAGGAAATAAGTCCGAGAAGTTTGATGTTGAAGGTCGAAAAAACAATTTTATAACCTTTACGACTCCCTTGTTTGTGCTACGAGGAGCGCGCGACCTAAAAGTAACGACTCTGCATAAATTCACGAATTGTTATCACCGGGTATTTCATGCGTAAAAGAAAATATTTTATGGGAACGTTTTTTCTTCTTTTCATTTCACAACTCTCTCGTTGTCATGACAGTTCTAAAGGTGTATGATAAACTGGAAGCATGTAGACTATTGATTGCTCTATCAAAATTGAAATATTTAATANGACAGTTCTAAAGGTGTATGATAAACTGGAAGCATGTAGACTATTGATTGCTCTATCAAAATTGAAATATTTAATACGTAAAATATTTATATAATTTTGCTTACTTATCACAACTACGAGTGATTATCTGATTAAAAAAAGGTGTCACTTTTGGCGTAGTTTGCTTTAGTACCTTTATTTGTTCTGAGTACGCGTTCATTCAAAATTCAAAGAAACAACGTTATCGTCCGGCACTATTTTTAACAGCTCAAGCATGCACCAAACTGTCCACAAAGCAAAACTAAGGCATACTACAACAGCTACCACAACACTGCAATATAGAGAAAAAAAAATGGTTGCCTGTAAAGTCGGTTTTACGGGCGAAGATTTTACGTGACAACGTAGTGCTGCGCGCGCGGCAGACCGATCATAGTTGAGTGGGAGAGAGACGCAAGGCATTCGGCGGGCCTCTCTCTCGTTCGGTGACTCATCGTAACGTTACCGAGCGTTACACTTTTTCATAAGTGACTCCCAGCCGCAACCTAATTTAAGACGTTGTCACGTCAAAAGTGTTATTTTAGACAGTTCAAATCCAAGTATATATGTGGCTGTTTTTTTTAAGTGCCTTTGAGTGAAATCTTGTAAGAAGTGTATCACGGTGACAGTCGAGGTGAGTATGGTGCAGAATGTAATAGGCACTACGTATGAATTGCATTAACTATATGTGTCGTTGGGTATGACGTAGCACTCCAAAAACAATAATCTCACAGAAAAAAATTGCACTCTTCGTCCCCCAGCAGCCAAAGTATCGCAGTGAGAGTTCCTTTCGCCTCCATTTTCGCAGATANAAAAAATTGCACTCTTCGTCCCCCAGCAGCCAAAGTATCGCAGTGAGAGTTCCTTTCGCCTCCATTTTCGCAGATAGTCACCTGATTTAGGCAGCGCAAGTCCTCAACGAAAGACAACTTAAGAACCAATGAGAGTGAAGCGAGGATTGAAAGGGCGTGTGTAATGGGAGATCCCCGAGAAAACCCGCCAACCAGCGGAATCGTCTGGCACGATTCCCAAACGCGAAAATCCGGGGGGAGGGGACCCCCACCGGGAATAGAATCCGGATCGCCTGGATCGAGAGGCGAGTAGTCTAACCACTACACCACCGCGGCCCCGTAAATGGACCACAGAAACGCACTTAAACAAACTATTAAAGGAAAAATTTGAACGGAAATATCGATTTTCTGGAATGAAAAAATTATTCCTTCAACAAAATATGAAATTGAATGATTGTGGATTGAGATATTTCAGTGCTTATAATTCAGATATATGTTACCAGCCGTAAACCATATGTAACATTGTTTAATGTTTATTTTGATGTATGTAAGTCATTACAATCGCATATGCGAGAGGAGTTATAGCAATAAAAAAGCACATTTTTGTCTTAAAAGTGAGCTGTAGTATTAAGGATAATTGCAAACGTAATTTACGCACCTGCTCCCTGTTATCTACTCTTTCTTAATCNAAGTGAGCTGTAGTATTAAGGATAATTGCAAACGTAATTTACGCACCTGCTCCCTGTTATCTACTCTTTCTTAATCCGTCAGCAAGAAAGATTCTGTGGTTTTAATAAATTACCTTATTAAGTTTCCTGCCATCTGAAGTAGATTACTCCTCGATAAGTAATGTTCTATTATATTACCTTCAGTAAATCAGATGTTTTATACATTGCAATTGAACAGCAACGTTGACTTACCCGCACTCTGCCGCTGACATAAAAGTATTTGTAAGTTGTCAGGTTCTGTAAGTTTAAGCAACTAACATGTGTATAACTCTTATTCTACAGCTGGAACTCTTATACAAATAACCAATAAGCGTTTAGAGTTTCATTACCATTCAATCTCAACGTTATTGTGACTTTTTCTTTAATATAAACACTGAGAATTGTGACTGTGTATAAGATTACAAACACATGTGAACATAGCAATATAATTAATGACATTTGGCGGGAATCTCGTTATAAAAGTAATTAATAAAGAAACATGGATATATGCAATTTTAAACCTCAATGCTACTGAAAAGAAAATCTTTATGAGATCGATACGTTACAGAATTTATTCAAACAACATTTCACGTTGTAATTATTTAAACTTTGGGTTTTGATGTTTCAGGAAACCAGTTTTCTTAAGTGGAAACAAAATTATTTTCTATGTTATAATTAGACGTTATTAAAACAATGTATATTTATAATTTGTTATTTTAATGGGGAACGATAACCATAACTTTTAATATTTTATTATGTATCTATGATTCTAAGGGTATATTTCTTATACGTTATGTCTTGAAATGGAAAAGGGTATTGCTAAGCACATATTCTAATATAAACTTAATTTTATGTCGTGTTTTTAATTTCACTTCTTTAATCATCTTTGTAAAACTACCTGCTATATAATCTTACACGTAACGGGAAAACTATTCTTTATCACATTCAATGTTTTAACAGCTTAAGAAATTTTGAGATGCTACGTTTGTGTCCCAGTCAATCAAAAACCTTATTCCTATCTTAAAACGGTGATTTTAGTGAAAAAATTTATATACCCACAAGAAAAGAGACTAAAAGCCTTTACTTCGTAGTATTTTGCATTAGCTGTAAAACAATACTTTTTCTCCGACATCAGAATGACTGCACTGTAAGTGTCTTACAGTTTCTCGTACACAAAGTGTGCCTTTGTAATTTCGCGTGAGAATTTTCCTTTTATTACAATTCAAATTTATATATATATTTGAAATGCTGCTGGGCCAAAAAGGGACTAAAATATTAAATTATTAATGTGGGGAATATTACCTCTGATTCCTTGAATAAGAATAATATGTGACGTACGGGAAAATGCACCGAAAACTAGCCCCAGGGGTCGAGCACATAACCAAATGATCGTGATTTCAGATATGCTGCTGCATTATCAAACACGTTTTATTTAATTAAAATTAAACTATTAAATATAATAGAATGTAATGCAGTTAGTATACCTATCACGTATCAAGAAAATTATGTAAGAGTTATAAGGAAGGAAATTTTTTTTACTACATGAATAAAGTTGTTGAAAGCACGAGAGTGCAGTTTTGTGTTATACGAACGTGACGACACCTGGACTCTATTAGTTAATTAGTGAAGAAAGATTATGTAATCGAAGCTATCGTAATGCATGACTGCGTTGCGGATTAGCTTGAAAAATGAGGTTTCGAAAGAGGCAGCCTACAACGAATGGGTGCAAAGGATGGATTTCTGGAAAGGATAAGAATTAACAGAGCGTAAAGTGTAGGCCACGTTCTGATATATAAAGTTCTCTCAACTGCACTAGAAAGAAAAGGAAAAGAGACTAACATAAGGACGCGACCTACATCGTCTTTTATGGANAAGTTCTCTCAACTGCACTAGAAAGAAAAGGAAAAGAGACTAACATAAGGACGCGACCTACATCGTCTTTTATGGAACAAGTTAAACGAGATATAAACATTGGAAGCTATGTAAAATGGCAGGTAAAACAACGAAATGAAATGTTTCTAACAAACGGATAGTAATATCACTTCCTACAGATCATAGTTTCCTTCTATTGTCAATGCTTACTTCTCAAACGTTGAAATTTATATGTAATTCAAGTTCCGTTTAAAAATGCCTTTTTTTTATATTGTTTTCTTGTCTTTACCAATCGCTTATCCTTTAGTTGAATGTGGTCAAAAAGTTATGTTAAACGATAGTAAAATGTTATCTTCAAATAAAATAGTTACATACTTTTTCCGACCCCATTTCATTTGACTAATTCAAAATCGCGAAGTTTCATATTGGAGTTGGCAGATTTTACACTAATGCAATATAATAAAACCCGAACAATATAATATTGAATACTAAAAATAGCACTCTTTGTGGCCAAATATAGTAATAAAGAACGCAGTTTCTAAAGAGAACAGTACATGAAAAGACGTACATTACTAAAGTAAATATCTATTTAAGAGAAACAAAATTACAGCGCCAATACAGAAACGGTATAAACTTTGCTACGAATCAAAACACAACTGTGTGGAAATTAGTACGAAATACATTATAATAAAATCTCTTATTAAGACAACCCTTAATGCGATAATGTTTTATTTTTAGAAGAATTAACATACGTTTTGCAGGGAAACAATTGTAAGATAACGTTAAGTAATTATGTAGTTATTTCAGTGTCACTTATTTCATATATATACGTTGTAAAAAGTCATACTATCTTGTTAGTTGAGAGATGGTTTCTCATTTTGTTTTCAAGTCTTTAATATAGATGCACGTGAAACTGGCGGAATTTTAAAGAGGCTTTGTAATTTTATTGTGACCACTACACTGTTAAANGAATTTTAAAGAGGCTTTGTAATTTTATTGTGACCACTACACTGTTAAAAAAATTGTCCGTTAAATTACGGAAAGTACCAGCTAAAAATTATCCAGACATTTCCTGAAATTAATAACTCTTCGTTTTTTTCAATAACGCTCTCTTTGTAAATTCCACATAAATCTCCGTGAATTTACAGAACGCGTCTATAAACTTGTAAGTTTAATCAATAAAAGTTTTATAAAAAGGTGTAACATAACGTTATGGGGTTGTTTCAATGTGTATAAAAATTACTATCAAAAAGTTTAAAAACTTGATCTGGTAGTGGGATTTGAACTTGGAAGAAAAGTTGTTAGTCCAACACTACCCACTCACCTACCGCACTTTCACAAGAAATAATGCTGTAAATATGTGATTCATACAGAATGATGTACGTACTGATGTTAGAGTGTTTGCGAGTTTGTTTTTTATTTCAGGTTTACGAACAGGGTTAAGAAAAAGAGGATTATTTTCGTTATATACTTCATTGTGTATAACAGAAAAATTAAACCAAGTTTAAATATTTTCTTCTGTAATCGGATTTTAACACGAATAGAAAAATTAACACTCAACAACTGGAACCATCCTCCTACCAAACCTTTACACGAAGTACTGTATTTCGTAAATATGTACTTTACACGAAAGTGACGAACGCACCTCTCTTTAGTATCAAGTCTTGTAAGGACGCTAGTAATTTTGTTTTATTTGCTGTTTATAGAATGAGGTTAAGATAAAATAGTTTGATCTTCGTTGTGTGCGTATTTCACTGTGTATACAGAAGTAATTGTTCTGTAGCGGAAATAAAAAAAGAATCAAAAATGGACACTCCATGAGTGGTTCGCCACTCACCTACTGCTATTTTACACGAAGTGGTATTGTGAAGATGGAATTGTGTACACTTCAAGTATCATCAATTTTGTTCGAGTCTTACAATCGAAGCCATAAGAATACGAATAGCTTCCGTATTTTGTATTTATGGAGCTCATTTCCGTTATTCGTCATAACGGAGTGCAAACTTACCGTTATTATAACCATAATTGTAAATTAGAGTGGGTAATATTAGTGCGTAGAATCGTTGTAGTAATCGTCATGGGTATCATGTGCCTTCATCCTTGGAGATCAAGATGCTGGAAGGTTGCTGTTAAAAAGGATTCCGCTATGTCACCCAAAACACAAGCCTAGGAGTTGGTTCGCAATAAAAATATACAGGCACAGAACATAGAACATAAGACTTCCACACTAAATTAAATCTTGTACGAAAATTTTGCGGAGTCTGGCGTCAGTTGTGTATTGGGGAAAAGAATTGTTTTAATATTTTTGCTCCCTTTACAAACTAAAATAGATGATAGAAACAGGACATTTATTACAAATGATCGAAAATTTTCCCCTTTTCTTAAAAAAATTCCTTTCGTGATCGTAATTAGTATGTTAACGGTCAAAAATGTTTGCTAGTATATCGTCGCTTTTTCGTTCCCCAAAATTTATAGCTTGCGATATTTATTCGTTTCTCCAGCATAACTGCTCTTCCATATTAAATAAACAACTTCGTTAAGAATGTTATACTATGATCTGATTGGCTACTGCCCCATGCGCCAGCATGAGAAATGAAATACAGCAATTTTCTCTGCGTAACATGTCAGTAACTCTCACGTGTACAATAAGTTAAGCGCAGTTGTGAATCGACTGGATCGAAAGCATGGCGGTCATTTCTTACGGACACGACCTACGCNTACAATAAGTTAAGCGCAGTTGTGAATCGACTGGATCGAAAGCATGGCGGTCATTTCTTACGGACACGACCTACGCTATGTGGTTGCTATTATGCTTTCAATTGTGGACCAAGATGAAGTCGTGTCAGAGTCCTAATGTTCCAGTTTCTAATGGCTCTGACTGAAACTTCGTACCAGAGCAGCGTCGAACACGTTTGGGCATCCAGGATGAGACTCGTTTTCTGTTTGCGTCATTGAAGTCGCGCTGTCATTCGACCAGTACTTTCCCCTCGGAAAGTTTATGTCCCGCGAGCATTCGTAACAGCATTTCAACCCGTTAATGCGAATGTCACAGTGGAGGTTAAAACTAAGATTTCCTTTGCGTGATTGCCCATTACGCATCCAGTGAGATGCTAGTGGACTTAGCGTCTCATCGACAGTGAGGAGATTATAGATGGACATCCAGTAAGAAATAACCGTCATATTGTTCCATATGTATAAGTATTTTATCCACGTTCTTATATGCTTAGGCAACTTTACGTGGTTCGCAGTCGTATTATATTTATAGTAAGATGTGAGCCTTTATGTGTGTTTTATAAACGTGTGTAAGTAAACAAATAGACAGTTAGTAGGAGAAACATTTAATTTCTATGTATAAAACGGGCTGGACCCTTTATATTTGGCTGGCGCTGCTGTGGTTTCTGGTTCGAAGCTAAGACTCCAGAATCCATTCGCGTGCCTGGCGTGGATTTCCATGAGGTTTCTCGTAGTTCTCCAGGTCTCTAATCGGTTTTCTTTCTGCAGATGCTCCAACCATATCACGTCATTCGCTTTTCGGCCCGAGCAGGATTGCTAATCGACTCCAGTTTGTTAGAAGGAACATCGGCTTATGAGATAACTTTCTTGCGTGTACATGTATTTGTCAGTGAGTATTCCTATTTAATTTAAAATTTTATTAGGTTTTTACCATACTTGGTACATTTAAAATACCTAGTAAGTATACCCGCATTTTAAACTCGCACACCATGGCAATTGGTTAATTAAAATTTTTTCCTTTTATTCTAAAAAAAATAAAGTTAAAGATATTTAAGTAAACTGTATAACATCGACAGCAAACTCTTGTAAGCTCTCTGCACTTGAAAAGTGAACTTCTCAGATCATTACTGTATCCGCATAACTGAGTTTGCAAGATTTGTCATTCAAGTTGTCCTATATCAGTCAACCAACAATAAACTTATGCAATTTCAATGTGTCATTAAAAATTCAAAATGGCCGCTGTATAAATAGTTAGTGTAAGAATGTTAGCAGTTCCTATCAAANTTCAATGTGTCATTAAAAATTCAAAATGGCCGCTGTATAAATAGTTAGTGTAAGAATGTTAGCAGTTCCTATCAAATTGGGCATTTAAATATTATTTGTTGCATCCATTTCATTACAAATTCACAATCTCGTTTGTCCGTCTTTTTTGANAAATTGGGCATTTAAATATTATTTGTTGCATCCATTTCATTACAAATTCACAATCTCGTTTGTCCGTCTTTTTTGAAGATTACATAGTGAGGAAACACATATATTTTATCATATCTCAGGACTCACTCAAACGATTCCAGTCAAATTCTGCGTACACGTAGCGCTATGGGAACATTATGAAATTAATAATTTAACTAAATAAATTTAATTTTTTTTTAAATAACGATTATAAAAATTTATATAAGATTAGTATGCCATGCCTACTGAACCATGTTATCAGTTCAAATCAATCTTTATATGTTGATTGTCCGTATTATTAATTCACAGCCCCTTCTTATTCGCTATTTTAAAATATAGCCTCACTATAATAATTGAACTCTTACGTCGTATAACGGGAACTTATTAATCGGTGCGTTATCAATTTTTCATACAAGAAGTGCCATTGTAGGTACCCTCTACCCGTATGATTAAGTATAGCAGGCACTGGTTTTCGTAATGGGGGCCACAAAAATATATGTTAGAAGGCTGCATCTCCAAAAAAGTTGTCTTATTTCAATGTTATGTTGTATGCTAACTTGGTCTAGGTGACCAATAAACGTTGACTTGTTTATTTCTGTCCACCATTTTGTAAGATAGAGCCGACATCGTATGTCAGAGACTATAGAAATGAATCTCAACAAATTAACATTCACATCATGGCTTGAGCAGTGATAAAGTAATAAGCTGCTAATTTTCTATATTGNATGAATCTCAACAAATTAACATTCACATCATGGCTTGAGCAGTGATAAAGTAATAAGCTGCTAATTTTCTATATTGACGCCTCTTTTCAATTTCTGCTATTGGTATATATATATTGTTCTGCTCCCGAACGGTGACAAGAACTTGAGAGGGGGACACTGTTCATCCATGAACAGGCAAGGAACCGACCTTGACCTCTAGTGGGAAGTGAGTGAGTGAAGAGATATGGGTGTCTCTTAACATCGCGGTCCTGAGAGTGGTAAGCAGTTATCCCAGCATTCACCTGGAGTGATGTCGGTGAATCTTGAGAAACCCAAGTCAGGATGGCCGGGCCTGGATTCGATCCCGAGTTCTCCCGAATGCGAGTCCACTGCACTGCACCACGTCGCACTCTATATTGCATGTATACAACAATTAAGGCTTATTTAATATAATTTATGTTAGCAGTTATTATTGAATGTATTGATTATTAATTTAATGTTGTGTTTAGTGTTTCCTGTTGAAAATATATTACCCGAAATTCAAACTAAACGTCGTGTTCTGTAATATCCTAACAGTTCCCAACACATTATGCATGCAAACAGAACTACTATTTATGACCGAATGTATGTTCAAAATTGTCCCCTACTTCAGCATACCAAGATTATGTGAAACCAGTCTTTAATATTTGTAGTTCAATAAAAAATAATACCGCCGCTTTGAAAATAATTTTGAGGTGGTTCTACATTCAGAAAATAATTTTATAAGAGTCACGTGGCATTTCAGGAGGTATTTGGCCGATGACTATAACAATTACTCTTCATTGACATTTTTATAACACATATGATATCACTATTACCATTGAGAAACTGATAACAACATTTGTTTATGTATTTGTGTAGAAGAAATCAGAACAATTATTTTTATCGGTTAATACGTCTTTAAAACTTAAAGTTTTTCAGCACGACTTTGAAACTGATTAAAATGTGCTCTCAATGTTTATAAACGTAATCATTTTACATTTTTTTATATATTTTTTTTTTTAACAATGCCGTAATAAACCTTTCAAAAATTTCGGAAATTGCGCTAGCGTACCTTCGCTAGAGGAGGGAAAGAATGGGCTGAAAGACATTCCGCCACTCAGCGTGATTTATTTTCTAGCCGTTTATCAATTTATATTCTCAAACGGTAGTTGAAAACTCGTTAAAACGTCATATAAAATTTTATTGCCTGGAATTAGTTTGGCGCACAAAAAAAAATAAACTAACGCACTGCGGTTATAAATAAAGAGCACTTTTACGCGCCCGCAGTAGAACACCTGCTCCCCCTTTTAAAAGGGTTTCCTCGGAAATAACAGCCGATACTTGGCGCCAGCTGCTATTGGCTTGTTCCTATGTAAATATAAAACGATGTACCGCGGCGAGAATTTATAGCCTGTTACTTGCAGTGGCTTCAGGTGTAAAGCGGCCAATTCTTGGATTAAATGTGCACCGGCGTCTTTATCTGCCCGTCCCTCTTTCTCCCTCTGCCATTCCATCCTTCTTTCTCCATCTCCCTCTTCCTCCTGGTCTCTGTGAGGGNGGGGGGGGAGGGTGGAGCACAACACACAGGCCGCAGCTCCAGATTGCGTCTGCCCTCGGGGCTGAATTCACTTTACAAAATACCGGCTCCCTCTCACGTCACTGCACGCAGCTGGAATTCGCCGTGATTTACCGAGCGCAGAGCTCAGACCTGGGGGAATAAGCTTTCCTTAGTCTCCTGTTGGTAGATTCTCGATACTGGGATGCACGAAGCTCAGTTACCTGTCATGTCCTTACTTAATGCTTCTAAAGCAGACATGTTGGCTTCCTTTTAAAGTGACATTTACTCGTATTGATACGGTGAATAAGCGTGTTACGTAATCAGACGTAGATAAGCCCGAGTTTAATTGGCTAGGTGCGAACTTATGCACGCGTTAAATTAAGTTTTCAGAAACAACTTAAAAATGCACCGTATAAAAATGTGGATTAGTTAACTGTTCGCCGGCTTCGCTCATGTGTACAGCAACTGTTCACCTTCTTAAGGCGGTTAGCCTGCTTGCCTCCCACCAAAACGAATCGCTCTTTGCCCAGCTCTCAAGTCATTTCTTAGCGAAACTCGCACTTCCCGTGTGGGCTGGGCTTAACTTATCGGAAACATTTTCCATATTTGGAATTGATCCGTATTATTCAATATAATATAACTATCCCGAGACCCGTAATTAAACCAAACCCATCGCGTTCTTACAAAACGTCACATATTTTCCTCCAGATTCCACATGGAAATATCTTAAATTGCAATGGTTTGCGAATTAATTCGGTTTTCACATAGAGTTTATTACTAAAAAAATCAAACTAAATAGAAGTTGAAGAAGGGTTTTTGGATGAACTTATTCGCAGAAGATAGATTTATATCTGAATTAGCCACCAACTGCTGACACAAAACGCTTTACTCGTTATATAATTTTCATGGTAAAGTTAACTACTATTTGAAAACTTTAAGCAAGTTAATAGTTAATTTTGCTGTTAAGAAATGGTTGTTGAATATTTCCATTCAGACATATATGTTGAATATTATACACCACCAGAGTTGCGGAAAGTTAATTGAATTTGAATACTCATAATCCTTGTCGATGAAATAACTTTTGTTCTGAAATGTTAAAGAAATATGGACGCCATTATGCAAGTATAAAAGGGAGATAGGCGACAAGTGTAAAGGTAGACACGCTTGATAATACAAAAAATATGTATAAAAAATTGTGTTTTATTATTTCATCTCTTTACTCATAAAAGGTGATTCACAATTGTTCCGTTATTTTACTGCTTATATTTCTGTCTTTGCAATTAATGGCGTATTAAATAAATTGTTCGCACAGTGTGATGTGAAAGGTGGATATTTACTCTACCGATAGATTTTCAGAGGTTATTCAGGGATGTTTGCTTAGTGTTCTAATATTGTGCTATGAGGAACGCATGGCTGCCGGCGGGGCGTTATCGCGTAGTGCATTTCGTCTGTTCGGGTACTACAACGGGCGTCGTAGCTGCTTACACGGAACGTGTGTCGTGTCTGCGAACAGAACGCATCATCGCACTCGCTGGCGAACTCACAGTGAAATGCCCCGCCGCCAGACTTCAACTCAACAGCGGTCCTGCCTCGGCGTCGGTTCCCTGCAGTGTTAGTTGTGCATAGCGAACATGCAGCTCCAAGGCTCTGTTCGGTGAATCACTCGTGACTGACGGGACATGGTAACAAATGAGACTGATATCACCGTAAGATCAACCGTCTGCCATGCTAGGTGGAAGTCGTTCAGACCCATGAAGCTTGACTGTTGGACAGTCAAGTGGAGGTGCATGTTTTCCTAGAGACTCGAGGTAGTAATACCGGACTGTCCAAAGATATTAGGCTCTGANACTTCAACTCAACAGCGGTCCTGCCTCGGCGTCGGTTCCCTGCAGTGTTAGTTGTGCATAGCGAACATGCAGCTCTGTTCGGTGAATCACTCGTGACTGACGGGACATGGTAACAAATGAGACTGATATCACCGTAAGATCAACCGTCTGCCATGCTAGGTGGAAGTCGTTCAGACCCATGAAGCTTGACTGTTGGGCAGTCAAGTGGAGGTGCATGTTTTCCTAGAGACTCGAGGTAGTAATACCGGACTGTCCAAAGATATTAGGCTCTGAAAGTTGTCTCCTGTGATACCTTGGAGGATCTGGCACAGGAGGGGGGGGGAGGTGCGGAGAGCCGGACATGTTCCGGAAAACATGTACATAGTGAAAGCCATGGTATGTGCGAGTATCTGTTCCTATGCACGTTATGTTGAAGAGGGTGTTGTTTAGTTGATTGCTTTAACTGTACTTATACCAACCCATCTGTCTTAATCGAAGAGACATGCGTGACATGTCTGACGCATCAACATCCACGCATGTGCTCGGTAACGTGCCACCGGCGATCATGGGTTTCTCATAACAAAACACCCAGCAGACCTTCCTTGCCTCTGAAAATTTACCGGAAGAGTTAATATCCACTATTTATATGTATATTTGCATGCAAGCACATAGCGAACGTGGAATAATCCTCAACTTATTTACTATTTCCACGAAGTTGCTAGGAACTCATAAAAAAAAAGTATCTTTATTCCAGTTGGTCGTCGTAAAAGTGTTTAACTTAAAACAGCAGTGTCTTAAAGTAGAAACTAGTGTTCATCAATTGGGGAAAAATATAATTTTTGATGTAATGCGCCTATATTGTCTCATGGAACGAAACATTATTTATTAGCCTGGTGATTACAAAATAGGCACAAATTGTGATCGAAACAAACTCTATTGTGATCACAACAGAACAAATTTAACTTAACGATATAACAGCTGGTAGGAGTAGTTAACGATTCATTTTCGGAGACCGAGGCTTCTCCCTCCCCCCACATGCAGCTATATGTCATATATACACATGACAGTCCGCAATACGAGAGCTTGTATATGGAAGTGTGGCCGAGGCAACTTGGCATTGTTTTCGCAGTATGCCGTCGCTCCCCGCTGGGCGGCGCCAGCAGCTAGGTAACCACTGTAGATCGCGGCACCTAGTGTCGAGACGTGACGCCGTGCTAACGAGACGTGTGGTCCACACCGGCCGTGGATGCTGTGCGTTCGTTCGTGCTCGCTCATCGCCACTGCGCATGTGCGTTTCCACACACCATTCCATAGCACAGTAGCCCAGCCTATCAGGACCTTCGTAACTAGCATACACTGTCAAAAAAACCTCTCTATTTGTACACGGAATTCTTTGGCCTCTGGTTGCCAATGATATTGTTGTAACACTACAGATAATAATATAATATCTGAAGTTTAATGGCAATGGTGAGTTCACGTTATTATGATGGTTTTATTGGACTGTGTCCTTTGTCGACTTTGACACTCCACCTCAGCTCTGTCTACTGCGATTGTTCTTCTAACATCTAACCTGAAGAAGGGGACACATTCCACGCCCCGAAACATCGTCAAGACTTATAATTTATTTCTTGTGGTTCTGTGTACTTTGTTGGTCTATCTATTCTTTCCTATGGTTATTGTTTGTAATTCCTGTGTTGTTCGTAGTGTTGATTTATTTGGTTCTATAATCTGACAAGGTATACGATTCCTGACTTGTGTTTCGTTGTGTTTTATTGTTTTATTTTCGTGAGTGTTTTCAGTTTTTATTGTTCAGTTGGCACCACTGATATTACGTGTTTTTTTATTGCTCTGTTTTGTTCTCTTTTCTGGTGTTTTCTTTTCGTCATCGTTTTGTCTGTTCTTTTGGTTTGCTTTTGTTGTCAGTCCTGTTTTAAAATTAATGAGGGTTCGTCCGTCTTTTGTCATTTAAATATTATATTGGCAAGGAAACAGCTTTTCCTAATTATCTTTGTGTGGTTTTGTAAAATGTTTTTTCGTTTTTGTCTTGCTATTTTTTGTGTATGCTTATTTAGTCTCATGGGCGTCAATGGACACAGTCCAATCAAACCATGACAATTACTACAAATGACGTAGACTAAATTTCTCACAGTCTTATCGGAAAAGTTGTGGAATTAACATTGAGTTCTAACTTCCCAGTAAGGCACAAATCTGGTTTATCATTAATATTGAGCTACGTAAATAGTTTTGTATATTTTCTGAAATAATGTCATGTAAATATACAATATTATATCTGTAGAGTCAGAAGACAATCTTTGGCAACTTGTTTCCAAAGAATTGTTTGTAACAAGCACAGAAAATTTTTACTGCGTAGGATAAATCGGTTAATGCATATTTTTGCTGTGTGAAATAACCTAACGTAAACTAAAATAGCCAACAATACTAGATGAATAGGTAGGTAGTTTTCCAGTTTAAACTAACCTAGGATAGTGGGGAAATGCATGCTTTTGCCGTTTAAGCTAACATAACCTTTCATAAAGTAACCTAAGGTAGTGGGGAAATCCATGTTTTTATCGTTTGAACTAAATTATCGTAAACTAACTTCTAATACTAGTTGAATGAGTGTTTTATAGTTTAATCTTTAGAGTGAACAATTGCTTGCTTTTTATCGTTTGAACTAACGTATCCTAATCACACCTATTATGCTAGTTGAAAGAGATTTTTTTGCAAATGAAAATAACCTAGGATAATGAATATATGCGTGTTTTATATTTTTAGCTAACCTATTATTAACTAATCTATAATACCAATCGAGAGTGTGTTTTCCCAATTTAAACCAACGTAGGATGGTTTGCAAATGAATATTTTTATTTTATGAACAAACTTAACCTGTCCTAAACTAACCTGTAATACTAGGTGAAAAGGATTTTTTTTTTTAGTTTTAACTAACCTAGGGTAGTGAGCAAATGCGGTTTTTATCATTTAACCAATATTTTCCTAAACTAAGCTATAATATTAATTAAATGAGTGGATTTGCATTTGAAAACTCATCTAGGATAGTGGGTACATGTGGGCTTTATCGTTTGAGCTTACCTGACCTATCCTTATATAAACTATAATACTAGTTGAATGAGTGTTTTTTTTTTTTACATATTCAACAAACCTAGGATAATTGGGAGTAGAAGTGTTGTTGAACACGCACATGCGAGTCAGCGCTAGACGCGCGTGTACACAGATGTTTATTCGAAAACAGCCGGCAAGCCGCCTGCCTGCCAGGGACCAGGCTCCGCCAATTACAACCAAGTTTCCAGTGGCTGGTCACCATGGGACATAAGCCCCGGGGGCGGCCGCGCGACTTGTGGAGGGAGGGAAGAGGAGTGCTTGTTAATTGATATATGTCCCGCGACAATATTGCCGNNNGGGGGGGGGGGGGCAGGTCGCTGGATCCAACATGGCGGACACTAGATCACGCCAGACACTGCCGGCTCGCTGCTGCATGAACCGTGCAACAGGCAGCAGTGTTCTTGTGTTTGAGTCGCCGGCCCCGTCTTCTCGCAGAGTGCTCGTGTGTCGTTCGCCTCGCTACTCCGTGCAGCCCTCGAGGCCGTTCAACACGTCGACGCTAGTTTACACTTTTCCAGGCTATGACATCTTTATTATTTGATGTGATATGAACAATTTGTATGAAATAGTATGTGAATGGTGAAAAATGACGTTTCGAATAAACTAACACGAAATATAAGAATTTATAATTTATAAATATTTTTGTACAAATCTCAAAATGGCACGAAAGTAATATTTAAGTGTCCAGATAAAAATTATTGCTCGCCCTATTAGAATGTAATGAGTAATATATAAATATATTTTTTTGTTTTTTGGAAATGTTGAACGCTGTTTGCTCGCATTTCACAATTAATTTTTCATGATCAAATCCTGATCGCAGACGAACAAGGTGCCGGATTTCAAAGAAATTGCTACATGCTTTTTCTGTGACATCAATAAGCACTTGAAATGAAACAAGAAAATTTCTGTTAAAATAAATGTTTTAAACATGTGCGAAGCAAGTCTCATTTTACTCTAAAAAATATATATGATAAGGGTTACTTTTCAAATAATTTGGTATTTTTATCAAGTTTTCATCTATATCATGTTGCGAAACTTTGACATAAGGTCAGAACGTAGGGGAGAAGGTGTTTGGCTTTTCAACAGCCCCTGTGTGTATAAGTAGCAACCGATTTGAATTTACGGAATTTTCGCTACATACATCGCAGACGATTTTGCATTTCATTTTAGGCATCGAAAATGCACAGGGAACTGCTTTGCACATTATCTAAACTCAGTATTGCTGGACTACAGTTTCTAGTATCATTACTGTAAATTCAAGCATGAAAAAATTACTAATTTTTCGCTTGCAGCCACTAGTCAAAAAGAACACTGAAAGGAAGATTTGTTCCAGACAATAAAATGTTTATTTATATAGGGCCAAAAATATATTAGTTGCCCAAACGAAATATTTTGTTCAGTAAACAAAACATTAGAAGCAAAAAAAATAATTTCGTTCATCCAACAAAATACACGCCTGAATAAACAGAACCTCTGTATTGTACCAAATAAGTAGACTGTCCACAAAATATTTGATTGGATATTCTGTGTTATATTTGTTTGGCCATTCATTTAATAGCCTGCGTTCGAAAATACAGTTTGTGAGTTTGTTTATAATTTTTGTGACAATTAGGATAGCAACAGTGTTTGTTAGTGGATTTTTTGGTGCTTAATGTTTATATAAAATACAATTAAAAGAAGTTCGAGGAAGCTAGGAATTAAGGTTTCAAAACATGAAATATTAATTTACGTGCATTGTCCTGTATTTTAAATACGTACGTATTTAAATTGCATCAGTCTAACCGCTCAGCCACCGCGGCCCCAGGAACTAATTGATGTTTATCCTACAAGAGGAATTTATATTTGGCAATCAGGAAATTTCATAGACTCGTCCTTGATTACAAACAACTCTAATAGAAAAAATTTTAATAGGCTTTCTTGCTTTCATAGTAAAGACTAACTGTCTTAGTGAATGACGCATAAAATGGTTGTGAGGTGCGGGAGGACAAATTCACTGATTTTATTTCTGAACTTGAAACATGGAGATACAATTTAGTTAAGTAGAAGTACTGATTTGATATTAGTATAGTCTTTTCGTTGTTTCTCCATACTTTTTAAATCAAACCTTCGAAATATTAGCCCATGTATAACGTGTTTAGTTATTTCATAAATATGTCATTTATCTCAAGCGTTTTATACCTCTGTTAACATAAAAGTATCTTGTTTTTAGTTAAATGGAATATTTATCTATATTTCATTTATAATAATTATAATCAAATAATAATAAATATGAATAAAAATAGTGAGAAAATATGTGTGTTGGTAGCGCCTAGTAATAAATAGTTCTCATGCAAAATATAATTAGAACAGATTGCGCATGAACTCTGCGTTGTTCTTTGGTGTAATATTTTAGACTTAGTTAGGCTTGGTTTACAGAAGGCGGAGGAATATCCTGGAAGTAGAACTTTAGTAGGGCTTCAGAAAAGTGTGAAGTTACCGTGATTGGACTATACAGAGCGTCCATGAGCTTGCCAGGGGTTCGCTATTCCTAGCGCGTCTCGACGCATGGCGCCATATCCCGAGCTCTGCCACCGTCTTCCGCGTCTCGACAATTTGCATTCAGATACAACCTTGTGTACGGACATTATTTCTCTTTCCCCTCTACCTCCATATGTCACCGGCTTCAATCTAGACACGTGTAATTTTTCCCTTCTCCGTTCTCCAGCCGGCAGTGCGAGTGAGAGGAATATTTAGGCCTCCGCAGGCACATGCGAAGGAAAGAGGGCGAAGATGAGAACACCACAGTCGTAACCTTGCTTTAATAAGAGATTCCGGCGAAGTTGGCGCAAAGCAGCACTGGAAAATTAAAATAACTGTCCGTCATAAAATCACTTGTTCTTGCTTTTAAATTGACGTGCACTGCTTTCTACCCCGACTTTCTCTCTCGCTCTCTCTCTCTCTCTCTCTCTCTCTCTTTTGCCTGAAAGCTAATTTAAACGAGGTGCAATCCATCGAAAAATATAAAGTACTGTGCGGGGAAAATGGCAAATGTCTACTTGAACACCGTGACAATTTTCAGATGTAATTTCAGTAACAAGTATCTAGTGGTTTTGTGAAAAAGCTAATTTTCATAATAAATAATTACTATATTATTTAGTTCTTTATTGGTACGAAACCCAAGTCATTGAACGAAATCTGCAACATGAAAGAGCACATTTAAGTTTTCAAAATTACTAAATGGAAATTTATTATATAATCCTCATAAAGTGATTGTATTGAGGCACATTAAGTCAATGTCAAGCTGTCAGCCTATGTCTTACTTAATACCACTTCCTTCCTCAAAATTGAAGAGTGACTCATTTACGCTACTCAGAGAAAATATACAATTTTAAATTTTAGAGCTCTTGTTCAAGCTTAGTCCGTTGAATATTAAAACTGAGCTTGAGAACAAACCATATAACTGGTGGAGATTCATGTCGATGTAGGAATATCCCATAGGATAGAGCATAAGCACTTGTATTTCCCTACACGATGAATCAGTGGAACACCAAAAAAATAGCAATTTTTATTTTCCTCAATTTTCGTTATGTAATGCCAAAACTAGAAGATTCGCAAAACTGTTGGGGGGAAAACGTTTTTCATTGAGGTAAATCCCGTCACTGTGGGAAGAATACGATCCCATGAATTTACCTCACACGAATTGCTTGCGTCCTGTGGCACGTTTGCACGTTCCACATTAATGCCAATAGATTCAGTTCCCTCTGTTTGCAATTTTATTTCATTTTCTAATGTATGTAATGTATCATTCAAAAAGTCCATCTTTCGGATTCACTGCACATTACTCCAGTTAACGGGGACGGCAGTTTTCTTAATACTGCTTTCTGGTTTGTTTTGGAATGCTGGAATGTCTGGATGATTTTTGTGGAGATGGCATAATGTGTTTCTGCTTAATGTGATACTTGGAGTAAACAGTAGGCCTATGTTGAGAACTGGGTCAGCCAACACAGCTTTTAGAAATAGTTAATAATCTTTATTACTGTTAATGTGACTGGACAAAATTCATCACAAATATCAGAAGTACCAGCAATAAATAAGATAAAGAAATTTTCCGTCGAAAAAAAGGTTTTAGCTCAGAAAGATGATGAAACTTAACATATATCTGCTGTAATAATATAATTGTTACATGGTTACAACAGGTGAGTACCCAGATACTGCTTGGTGTCATTTCCATGATCTGCGGCTTCGCTTTATATTTCAGTGTAAACGTTTCCACAAACCTATATTTCAACTTATTGTTTTCGTTTTTTGTGAATGAGTGAAACTACTGCTATATTGAACAAAGTTTTAATGACGAGAATAACACGTCATCGTAAGGACTCAATAAATTATTAGTACAGACTGGAAAATACGCAGTGTCTAAAATTTGAATGTCAGGCGCGTTTATGGAAGGCTAGTGAACTGACCACAATACTAAACCAGTAATCCGGCTTAGCGAGCTTTTATAATTAATGATTTATTATATTTTTTATGAGTGAGTGCTGCTTTTATATTTCACTACTACTGAATAAAGCGCTTAAGAAATCACTAATGTGTGTGATACATAGTGAGACCTGCTGGCCTGTAATCTGGCACAACACAGGCGGCGACAAACCTCTGGATTTTCAGTGATAGCCGAAGTCTGTTATTCATATCATTCTCACTTAAGAGTAGAAAATGTCCATATTGCCGGGACTATACAAGTGTAACAGATCTTACTGATCATTGCATTAGCTATCTTTCAAAACACTGACTTGTAGGATAATAATTCAGTTTGCTGACTACACTTATATGGCAAAGAAACACCGACAAAGCACTTTTTTAAAATTAAGAACTAAATGGTACCCTTTATCTCCTGTATTCTGCACATGTATAAATATATTTTTCTCTCGTTGAAAAATTCCCAAAATTGTCAATATAGATCATCGCGCTTTGCGACTACCATACCTGTTCGCCAGGCACCATGTAGAATTTTTTTGCTACATTTGTTATACCGATATTTTATTTAAATGCCTAAGCTATTAAGCTACAAGACAAGCATAATATAAAAAAATATTCTTTACTGTGACAGCCAAGTGTTAGTTTGAATTGTGAATTGTTATTCAGAGACATAAATGTGATGATGTAGCAGCTCACCTTGGCAACAAATATTCTTCTTTGTACATACCTGCGTTTGCTACACAGTCAACATTATTTTTTGAAACAAACACCAAGGCCAGTGACTAATTCTTGCTACACTAACAATATTTTCTTTCTGTTCGCTACATTCTAAAACAGGAATCAGTTATTTCTGTCGGTTAAAGTCAATAACTGAAAGCAAGTTAAAGAATTAGTTACAGACTGATCAGTCAGACTAATGGACGGATAATCAATATCATGATATGGTATTAATGGCAATATCTGCAGGTACGACGTAATATGTGCTATTAATTGTATTGTTTTCTCGTGCCTTAATATTTCGTAAACAATACATTACAAAAGTTGCTGGCTGACATAAAGGAAAATTCATTTATTTCGCAATTCGTAAATAAACGTGGATGTGAGCAGGATCATGCCACGGTACAAAACATATACAGTATGTATACAAATTAGGTCGATAGACTTCGACTGCGTGTTAATCACGGAAAAAATTACGTGCAAGCATATGTACAACCTATGGTCTACAGTCAATCCTAAGGGTGGCAAATATCTTTGAAGCTAAACTTTTGGGGGTTCTATTAACATTGTAATTGAAACTTTAAATGTTTTTGAGAAATTTAGTAGCGCTGGATTTTTGTACTAAATCTTTTTATTAAATACAGTGCAATTGTAAATTAAAAAACCAAAGAAGGGGTTTTCTCTGGTATTTTTCACAAGCTACGCAGTTTACGTATACTCAATTGTCGTTTTCACTGCTCCTTAGCAAACTTCTTAATATTTACCAAATGAATTTAGCAGAACTAACTTAATTAACTCTTACTAATTACTACGAGAGAGAAATACGTAAAATTTTCTTGTGGGCGGTTACAAAGATAATACAAGCAAACGTAGTGAAGCAATACGTGTTTTAGAGCACGTGCAAAACAACGGCTAATGCCCTGTTGATGCCACAAATAAAATACGAAATCTGTTATGCAAGTAATGGCAAAAATTTCGTATATCAAAAATGGCGGGGACTGATTCCCCCTTTTTTACGAAGGAAAATAGCCCTTAATTTTAACACGAAGAATAACATTATTATTTTAATTTGTTGTTGTACTAAGCTTAGTTAAGCTCGTGTCTAATAACTGCAAACATAAGCATGCATTCTCAGAACATAAACCCAGGACCCAAGACATCTTAAGAAGGTTCTCAGCATACAACTTCAACACAGAGTAGATAAGTACACAGAGACGAACTGACGTTGCGGTTCCTGTGCTGTGGGCGTGCCCATTCTCTGATTGGCTGCGTGAAGGACTGGACACAGGCCTTGAATCTGACTGGCTATCGCATGCCGCGAAACTCTCCCTATTGGCTGGGCTGCCGGCTGGCAAATATGTTGACCGGCTCTGATTGGCGAACGGCGTTCCGACGTGTCGCCGGCCAGTGACNTCCGACCTGTCGCCGGCCAGTGACGCCATTTTGCTGGAGCGTGCAGGTGGAGTTCGCGAGATACGTGGCTATTTCACCTCCGTACACTTGAGTACGCGGTGACATTTGTTCGTGACATGTCGATGAAAACTTGTTAAGTAAATTTAAAGACTTCAACAGAGTTGTAACAAGAACTCCTAGGAAAACAAAATATATTGACAAAATCGAGCGACAGTTACAACACAGCAAGGCATGAGTAAAATTAAAATTATGAAATGTTCTACTTGATAGATAAAATAGTAATAATAAAATTGAAGCCATTTTTTTTGGCCACGTAAATTAATCACCGTTCGCAAACCGACTGTTGAGGCAGCGAGCGTATTCGAAAGAAGTTGAAAACATGGTGGCTATACCAGCAAGAGGGGAGAAAGAATACTGACTCAATATTCATAGAGTAGTGCGACGGAAGCAAGTTGATGCCGAGAGCATTTAAGGACTCGCCATCGGCGCAGTATGGCGTTGCCGCAGACCAATCCTGGCTTCGGAACTCTTTATAACTGTTAGGTGCGACATGCCGGGTCTCGGGTCGTCGTTTTCTCTCCGCGCGCGGCCCAAGCACTCTTTTATTGGGGTTCGTCGGAAACTTCCACCACTATCTCGGAGCTTCGTTCGGTGNTTCGCATGCGCGGCTCCTGGAGCACAGAAGGAGCTAACCCGCCGAGCTACCCAGCGGGGGAAATCACCCGGGGCCGGGGGGTTGGCGAAAACAACATTAGTGGGCAGGGGTTCGCCGACCAGGGGGTGAGGGTTGCCCGTGGAGATTTGGAGACAAGTGTGCTGACTGCGCCGGGAGAAGGGGTGGTATTCCACGGTCCGTCGTCGAGGGACGGGGATGATACCAAACACCACCCTCAGTTACAAACAAACCCCTCACGACTGCCCTTGTATCCAAAGCGAGCTGTTGCCCACACCAAACCACCACCCCTTTTTTTCCCCCTTCGAAACTGCCGCCCTTTGGTGCTAAAAATTAGATTGCTTAGTTAACGTGCAGCAAGCTGGGCCGGGAACGAGATAGCTCGGGTGCTAAACACATTTGTATCAGACCTCTTCTCGTCTGGCCTTATCGGGCTTGCATATACTACATCCCCTTCCCGGCAAGGGTAGTTCCGAAACATGGCCTCCGTCTCACGTTGATTTTATTACGATCCCAGATTACTGCCTAACGAGAAACTTGGAACACTGCTTTGCTTTCAGATCTTTGAACGGAAATTCCCTCTATATTACATAAAACACCCCTTCAGGAAGTAAATTCTACTCAACACATGCACCACTTTGAAAGGTTCGCATGTGTCGTANATTACATAAAACACCCCTTCAGGAAGTAAATTCTACTCAACACATGCACCACTTTGAAAGGTTCGCATGTGTCGTTTCATAATTATACTTTATCACGATCACAAAACCTGCGTGCTATTTTGTTTTTCATGTAATTACTGCAAGAACAGCTTGGTTAATATATATTATTTATATTTTATCGAACAAAGTACACAGTGAACAAAAAATTCATCCACTTTGTTAACTGGAGTTACTGCTTGACAAGCGTTCACCTAAGATGATCTTGTAACACTTTACTGTTGATATCTCATGAATGATTTTTGATACACCCACAGAATGTAAATAATTAACGCCGCATCGGTAAAGCAATACCTACTTGAAAACACAACGATAGTCCAATTACCTTCAATGATAGCTTCCACAAGATGTACAAAAAATTGTAAATTAAATTTTCTGTGTGTTTAAATAACGTAGTATGAATGTATTTGGAAGTATTAAATAAATAATTTCCACAAATACAGTTGTGTATTTTTGAAGATTCGCATACATTTTTTTTCATTTTAATGTTATATACTTATAACATCGTGAATATATAAAATAAATTACAACTGTTTTTATGAATCAAAGGAAAAAATAATAAAACGTTCGTAACATGAAAAACGAATTTTTACCATGTGTTCACATATAATTTCCTGTTTTGCAATTCTAAGCATTTAATTCCTCTTCACTTGTGTTTCAGCTTTATGCTCTGCGTCTTTGCTCATTTTGAATTTTCTTGCTATATGTAAACAAACGTATAGTTCTACCAACAGTTGTAGAGTGAATAACTTAACATTACTAAATGCATTTTTCAGTAAATAAATTATTAATNGTATAGTTCTACCAACAGTTGTAGAGTGAATAACTTAACATTACTAAATGCATTTTTCAGTAAATAAATTATTAATTAATAAAGACACTGACCAGAAAATATTTTTTTGGCTGGTAAGTTTTAGTGTTTGGTAAATATAAAATATTATTTTAACAAACAGACGCTTAAGTAGCAAGAAAGGTCACTGTCAATGAATTTTAGTAAAATGTGGCTGTCTGGAGCTGAAGAAGTGTGTATCGCAGTTGTAAAATTCGACTCTCTCGCCACTCGTTTTCCTATCACANGTGGCTGTCTGGAGCTGAAGAAGTGTGTATCGCAGTTGTAAAATTCGACTCTCTCGCCACTCGTTTTCCTATCACGATGGGGCCACGGTGGCTGAGGGGTTAGTTAGACTGTTCTACTTCCACCAAGGCGAACTGAGTTCAATTCTCGGCCGTGTCACTCCCGAATTTTCGCAACTGGNGTTAGACTGTTCTACTTCCACCAAGGCGAACTGAGTTCAATTCTCGGCCGTGTCACTCCCGAATTTTCGCAACTGGGAAACATGCCAGACGATGTTGCTGGTCAGCGGGTTTTCTCAGGGGTCTCCAGTTTCCCCCGCTCTTGCATTCCGGTGCTGCTCCATTCTGAANTGTTGCTGGTCAGCGGGTTTTCTCAGGGGTCTCCAGTTTCCCCCGCTCTTGCATTCCGGTGCTGCTCCATTCTGACCTTATTTTACCCTAATCGATTCTCAATACATCGCTGTTAACAGCCGCCCTTATCTTGTAATGACGCAGTATTCTTAATTTTCGGGACACGTGTTTCATTTCCTTTAGCTTTGGTAAGCTTCGTAATATTTTTATCGGGGTTTCAAATTAAAAGCCGTGGTGGTTCGTTATACCGTTATAGTTCGTTTATCGGGCAGACGTTTGCTGTTTCGTGTCGAACGTCATAGTTTTCAGTTTCAGTAGCGTTAACATTAGATTAGCTTTTTTCAGACTGCATCGACAGTTTTAGTTTTGTAGAACGCAGTTTCGATAACAAAGGAAGAGCGTGCGTGGCAGTCCACGCCAGGCCCTTATCTTAGAAGAAGGGGGGGGGGTGATAGGCAGCACAAGTTCATGTGTGCCTGTCGCCCTTCAAGTCAGTTGGAAGTCAGTCGTCACTTAGTTCAGTTGATACCGAGCAGTTGTCTACTCGCCTAGGCCGCGTCGGGTGTGACGCTAACCCCCACATCGGCCAACTTGAACTTGCTATGTTATTTCTCCGCCGGCGTGGGAGGTCGCTGCATTTCTTATTTCCTCCGGCCAGTTTTTAAGAAACGTAATAATTCGTAAATGACTGTGGCGTTGTTATGCACTTGTATGTTTATCTGTGAACGTTCCGTACTCTGCATATCTGAACATCGTATGTGTCACCTGACTAGTAAATAAAAGAATACAACAAAAACACCGGAACTTGACTTAATATCATATTCCATTGGCGCCCATTTTACAGTCTCTCATCTTAGTCCGTCTTGACCTAGTCGAGTGGAAAGTTATAGCAGTGGTAACTTAAAGCNACTTGACTTAATATCATATTCCATTGGCGCCCATTTTACAGTCTCTCATCTTAGTCCGTCTTGACCTAGTCGAGTGGAAAGTTATAGCAGTGGTAACTTAAAGCCAGCTATAATATTGTAACTGTGCGGGTGCCAACGTTACAATCTCTCAACTCACTCGACTTCTCTCAGGACATTGCCTTCGGCCGAGAACAGCGTGTCTTCGTTACATAAGTAGCGTTATAGCAAATTACATATAACTTCATCTCCAGAAACTTGAAATTAATTATGAAATAAAAATACTCCCCTTCTAAGTCCTCTCATTCATTCAGAAAATACAGTGATTTACAGAATCATATAATGCAAAAATTTCAAACAATTTCAAAGCTTTGAAATATTTTCACACCACTTCGATTGTTCAAAAAATTCAATTTAATATCATAAATTAGGATTTTTACGAATGAATACAATATAACATTATTTTTCTGATATCAGATTTCAGTTTTAGAAACAATTCATAAGAAACCACCATTCATCGAGTCTCAAACCTGCGTAATTTATAGAACTCGTATAACACTTCAAATTGAAATTAGCAGTTTTCTTCCTCGCCGTAACTTTTGATTGAAAAACTTTCCAGTACACTCGTTGAGCGGGCGAAGATGGAAAATAATATTTTATTTGATACTGAATTTTTGATGGGATATTTCATAGTTTTATAAAATAACTTCGCGTAAAAAAATTTTTATTTGAAGAAGTTTACACAATTTACAAAATAAATGTCAAAACAGAAAGTATCATCAAGAAACTACTTTTTTTATTTGTGTCATGTTTGGAAACGGTATTCTTTATTTAATTATTTTACTGTGATTAGCTTTGTAGAAGAAGAAAATATTCCTCTCTCTTTATAAACAAACCATGCAGACTGTTCTGGCTGCAAGTCAACTAAGTGGCTGGTCCATCTGTTACATCAGTGTTTGCGGCAAACTCTCCAGGAATGAGTTGTAGATTATGGTCATTCCAAGTCTGCAGTGATAGGTGAGAATAACAGGTTTATTAAATTAGATTTTCATTTCCACTCTTATTGAATATAAATGTTGTGCCTCGATATCTCATGTTACGGAGTTACTAGCGCACTGCATTAGTATGTGAATAGAGATAGCAGATAAAAATAAATCGATATTATTTTCATTATTTCTAAACATTTTCTCTCGAAATTTTGTTATAATTGAAACGGCATTGCTATTAGCGACGGAACTTAAATGATGTATAAATTAAATGTTTATTGATTTATTTCCTACATAATAGAATATATACTAATTTTTCAAAANATATAACATAAAATCCACAAAATACTTATAAATGTAAAAAAAAAATTATAATTACAGTGCTTCAAAGAAAACATTTGATCAAATATTTGTACATTAAGAAACAAAGCAAAATTAAAACTATAATTGATGTTAATATTAATAGTTCAGGAATGAATACGAATTTTCTAATGCGGTTTGAGTTTACTTATCACTTAATAAAGTTTAACATGAATAATATTAAACATATTTTACAAAAATTTGTATGTTAAAAAGCACATCGATCTCAACAACACAATATGTCCTTGGTACAAAATTAAAGGCATGACAAACCGTGTTAGAATATCATCAGCTCGTCATTTTGTAGTGTCAGATTTGGCATGTTGGTAGTATCCAAGTGCAATTGGTAGTACACACATTTGGAATTCATGACAAATGCGCAAACGTAATCAGAAGTAAATAATTTTTTAATATACTCAATGTTATAAAAATAGCAACATGAAAGATAGTTGGTGTACAGCAACATCTTGGATAGCATAACTATTGAATTAATTTTATCAGTGACCACTATTGACACCGGTTACCACCCACACAATTCAAAGTTAAACTACAGAAGACTTCCATTCTTGACGCTTCCTTTGCCGTCCTCCTTAGACATAAACGGCAACTTTTCTACAGCTCTCCCGTAACCGGACGGAATGGAGAGCTGAAGAATGCACTAAGAAAAAGGTTTGTTGAATCAAATAAAGTATGTTTGGCGCATCCAAATTAATTATGTAGGGGGGAGTGAAATATTTGGTTTTTGAAACCTAATTATTTTGTTGTTCCAAACAATGATATTGTTGGTGCAGTTAAAGATTTATTTGGCATCACATACACTAAATAGTTTTGGTTGATATAAAAAAAATTACAAGCCCGACCGATATTCCAACCTCTATCATCTGCACGCACTCGCTATGCCTCAGCAATCTCACCTAGAGTGAGTGACTAACAATGAAAAGGGTTGTTTTTTATGTAATGCACTTCAAAAACTGGACAACTTGCGCAAACAAATATCTCAAGTTTAGCAGCTTTACTTTTAATTTTCCTGTTGAATTTGTTTTGTTAAGATGTGTCAGTTAACGTTGCTTTATTAGGATGCATCAGTACAGACACTAACAAAAACAGTTACTATCCTAACCGTCACAAAAAGTACAAACAATCTCTCGAGCTGTATTTTCGAACGAAGACAATCAAATGAGTGACGAAACAAATATACACAGTATATTTAACAAAATATTTTGTTTATAGTCTAATTTATTTTGGCCCAAAAGAGAGGTTTTTTTTTAATTCAAGCATGTATTTTGTTCGATGAACAAACCTTTTTATGTTTGTTTGTGCAACTCAATACAGTTTATTTTTGGTCGTATACAGAAAAATATATTATTGACTTTTCTCTCAGTGTGACGATGAATCGTATTTAATGAATAATCCAGGTTTCGTGTAGGTGCAGATTACAACTGCACGTGAGTGGGATAGAAATTAGGCAGTGCACAAAATCCGGACTTCATATTTGAACAACTCACCGCCATTATCACCACAATTAGGGCCATCAAAGTGTGGTGGACTATCACTTATGGTTCTCTAATTTCACTTGTGGCGATGAGGGGTAAAATGACCGCACGTGGGTATGTTCAGAAGGTTCTGTGGTTTTCTGTGCTATTCTTCACAGCGTCGTTCCAATAGGTCAATTTTACGACAGGATAATTCCCTACTACATACAGCGCGGGTTTTCCAGAACTGCCTTCGTTCTGTTACTCATTTTCTTGGCCAGCCAGGTCCCCAGACTTGTTGCCTGTAGAACATTATGTAGCCAGCTGGGACGGCGGCTTAACATATCAAATGCTCTTCAGCATCTAGAGAGGCAGTTCACAACAACTCCGCAACGAAATTCCACATGACCACATTATACTTATGTATATTAGCTTGCATCTATACTGAGGTTTATGCAGCAATGCACTAACTGTACATTTAAAAGCTGAAAATTCTCCAGAATAAAAGACTTATTTGTTTTTATGCTGTAATCAGTTATTATCTGCTACCGTTCCTACTCCATGTAACAACTTTGATCCCATTTGAACGTCTCCTTTAAGATACGGCAATTTTTATGGTAATGAGTGTATAGAACAAGAGATACGCCGTGCTCACAATAATATATAGCTTGATATACAGTCTTCTCCATATGCGGAAGATTCAGTTTAATTACAAAATATGATTGCATTTCGGAGAGTTTTGTAATTTTTACGACTATTTATAGCACGTTACTGTCAATTAAAATATTTATAATATTAGCTATTAAAATGTTTTATAAAAAATAAGTTTTTAAGCAATCCAGGTTGTAGATTATCCATGATTTTCAACAAAACGTAATAGATGTGTAGAGAAATCCCCTAAACAATGATAATGTAGCCACTTACAATCGAACTACTGCTAAATTCTACCACGCCAGATGTCGTTAGGCCCAATAGAGAATCATTTATAAATCGTCCTAATTGTACATTGGCAATCGTAATAAATTGGTTCAATAATTATCACATAAACAAATCGTTGCTCTACTCGATACTTAATGGTTGTCTAAGACTTAGTACAGTTATTGATAGCTAAAAATAATATTGAAGCAATTCTTTTATAAGAATAGTGAATATTTTAATATAATTTTAGTAATTTAGTCCCTATTTAGACGCATTTTGTGTATTCATTTGAAGTGCATTCTATTTTATTTTCAGTATTTTGCCACGCGTTTCTTCAGCAAGACAATAATTTAAAATAATTGTTTGAAATATTTTTTTAATACCAGTATTTGATTCTTAAAATCAATTTTATGACGCCATTATTCTACGAAGGAGTTATTCCAGTGTTCCTTAAAAGAACCAGTTGAGCAATTCATTACACTGTAAGTTGTAAATACTGGTTTTTATTTACATACGATTCATTAAAAACTTTTAACATTCTTTGTTTGAGAGGATTGTTCCTTTGTATAAAATATATTTTAACAATGTATTAATTTATAAAATTCTTAAAGTTATCGGGATATATAGTATTGGAACATACTATTTCCCGGATAGTTTACTATCTGTGAAAGTGCAACGGCAGTTAAATATGAATTTCAACTACAGAGCCCTACAAATTGCATAACACCCTAAAACTCATAATTTTTAATAGATGCCTCTGTTTTGCTTAATATCGCTAACATAAAAAATATATTTGACAATTTATTATTATGCTGCTGGATTTTGATTATGCCTAATTACACTTCCTTCATATAATGTAGAATTACTTCTAAGTAACCTGTTGGTCTGATGATATACAATCGTTATTTGTANATTACACTTCCTTCATATAATGTAGAATTACTTCTAAGTAACCTGTTGGTCTGATGATATACAATCGTTATTTGTAAATAGTAAAATTATCTACATAACTACCTGCAATACACGTTGTATATATTTGCATTCACTGACGGGCAATCCACTTTACTTCTTATAGCAAAGATACTTCTGCAGTCAGAGATAGCACATTGTTAACAAAAACCCTTTGCACGAATATGATAGCTCAAAATCAATAAACGTAAATATTACTGGTTTAACTGTGTTAAGTCACGTGTTTGTAGTAATTAAATTTTCTTTTTTTTCNAATCAATAAACGTAAATATTACTGGTTTAACTGTGTTAAGTCACGTGTTTGTAGTAATTAAATTTTCTTTTTTTTTCTTGCAATAGCCCTTTATAAATTCACGTAAATGAAAAATGCAATCAATTCAGAGAACGAATAATGCTTCAAACTTTATTGCCTCGCAGGCCTACGTACACATCCTTATCAATGTTCCCATAATGAGAGCAGTTCGTTTTCTAGCATTGTTGACTGGACACGCAAGTGTGGTTTTAAAGAATGAGATATGACCATCCACGTGAACAGCTAACATGATGGTTTAGTGGTCAACTCTTTCTCCCTCTCTAGCTCTTACACACACACACTGATACAGATGTACGCATATCAGCAAAATCAGGTTCAAAATAATACACATACAGTATATCTAATAAGTAATTATACATAATGGAACTTTAATGACCTGAGTTTTTTCGTTTGTACTCAAATTGCTCAGCAAAAAATATTTCTTATGTGAAAACCCGATATTTTTACTTCGGATAGTACTCTACATTTTCAGTAAGTTCAGTCTACCATCGCTCTTTCTCGTACGACTGTGGCCGTCGTGCGAGACGTAGTCAGCGTACACGCTGACTTACAAACATTAAAGTTAACACACTGAATATCTTATTTGGAATACTTCGTAATTCGAAATTTTGCTATATGACTTAATAGTTTCATGAAGAGGCATCCTATACCAAGTTGCAGTAACGTTTAAACATTTAAACCCCTTAATGTAATGCAAGTGTATGTGTTTGAATATATTTTTGGGGACATTTATTACATGCATAAATGTATAAAATTTCATAATTATTATATAGCGTTACTGTTATATCCTCTGAATTATATTTACTCAAATGCTGCTGTCTCATGGAATTGAGCTTCGTGTAAAGCGGTATTAAGCTAATTTATCCTAAATATATTTATGTGTGTGTGTGTGTGTTGTCATACACAATGTGATATATTATGAAGAATAAAATGACAGCATATGTCTTAAATTGTGCATCATTTAAGCGGAATTTAGAAAGTCCAGCACCTAATAAGTAGCTTATATAGAAATGAGAAAAAATATTAAAATACCATGTTTACTTATTCGAATGCTTTTAGTTATGGTGATAAATGTGAATATGATGTCGCCAATTCACACCGCTAAAAAATTCGGACATATTTTCTAAATAAAACAACACAGTGGATAGTTATTGATTTTTGAAGTTTTATTTATTTTGGAGCGTTGAGAGTAAAAGTTTAATGTGCAATGGAAGTTGCGAACGCATAGTGTAACGAAATATTACAGTGAACGTGATAGGGATATGACCCAACGCGCATGAACGTATAGTTGCGTGCGCACAGTGTAACGAAATTCTACAGTGAACGTGGTAGAGGTATGACCCAACGCGCATGAACGTATAGTTGCGAACGCATAGTGTAACGAAATACTACAGTGAACGTGGTAGGGGTATGACCCAACGCGCATGAACGTATAGTTGCGTGCGCACGATGTAACAAAATTCTACAGTGAACGTGGTAGGGGTATGACCCAACGCGCATGCGTGTATAGTTGTGTGCCAACAGTGTAACGAAATACTACAGTGAACATGGTAGGGGTATAACCCAACGCACATAAACGTATAGTTGCATGCGCACAGTGTAACAAAATTCTACAGTGAACGTGGTAGGGGTATGACCCAACGCGCATGAACGTATAGTTGCGAACGCATAGTGTAACGAAATACTACAGTGAATGTGGTAGGGGTATGACCCAACGTGCATGAACGTATGTTGTTGCGTGCGCACAGTGTAACGAAATTCTACAGTGAACGTGCTAGGGGTATGACCCAACGCGCATGAACGTATAATTGCGTGCCCACAGTGTAACAAAATTCGATAGTGAACGTGGTAAGGGTATGACCCAACGCGCATGCGCGTATAGTTGCGTGCCAACAGTGTAACGAAATTCTACAGTGAAAGTGGTAGGGGTATGACCCAACGCGCAAGAACGTATAGTTGCGTGCGCACAGTGTAACAAAATACTACAGTGAATGTGGTAGGGGTACGACCCAACGTGCATGCGCGTATCGTCTAGCTATATACAAACGCAAGGTACACAACATAGCACGCGGTTATATTTAAAACCGACAGAAAATCACTTCATGTAATAAGCAAATTGAAAAAAATTTTATTTATATTAGTAATTGGTTGTGAATAAACATATATTTCTTATTTATTAATTTTATATATGTTATGCCGCAGCGAATTTGTTAGTGACAAAAATTGTATAATAACATTTTTAAAGTATTTTCAAATATTTGAGGCTTATTTCTGTAGGTGATTAAATATGTTTTTTTAATAAAACCGTTACTAATTGTTTTAGATGTCTTTACTCGGTCATTTTATAATTTTTATGCTAACATAAATTATTTGTTTACATAATAAAATGTTATTTTAGTCACACCAAAGAAGTATAGCTTCTAACGTGTGTACATAAGTACACGCACCCATGTTTGTTTAGTGCAGTTTTACAATTCTAAATAAGAGATCGCAAAAAGATAAAATTTCGTTGACTATATATTTTTATAAAAAGTACTATCCTTGTGTTGCTAGTGCATTTGGTAGTACATAACACTGTCTCTTGTTCAACAGCGCAGGTGAATTTCCTATCCAAACAGATGAATTCGACCTAGCTTTCATCTGACAAGTGTGTTATTACCCGCCAGAACAGCTGTGTGAAGTGACGAGCGTAGTGTAGGGAATGTAACGTGCTTAGTTTGTGATGTAATTAATGGCACCGTACCGAGAACGGTTTCCTGATGAATGGGTTGTGTCTGCGAAAATGTTTGTACTGTGCTCAACTAACGCTGCAGAGAGAACGGAAGTTTAGAACCAAGGATAGCACATTCACGCACTCTAGCTAACTTTGTTTCAACTACGAATGTGGAGGACAGTATTATTAACGAAGTTGTGGGGATCACTGGATAATGTAAATGAAAGTTCATTGGGTCAATTCGACTTTTAAAAATTTGAGATGTGCTAGGTTTCACTTCCAGTGCATTAGGCAGTCAATTGTTTAGAGCTAGCGACAATANTGGTAGGGGTATGACCCAACGCGCATGAACGTATAGTTGCGAACGCATAGTGTAACGAAATACTACAGTGAACGTTGTAAGGGTATGACCCAACGCGCATGAACATATAGTTGCGTGCGCACAGTGTAACGAAATTCTACAGTGAACGTGGTAGGGGTATGACCCAATGCGCATGAACGTATAGTTGCGAACGCATAGTGTAACGAATTACTACAGTGAACGTGGTAGGGGTATGACAAAATGCGCACGTGCGTATAGTTGCGTGCGCACGATGTAACAAAATTCTACAGTGAACGTGGTAGGGGTATGACCCAGCGCGCATGTGCGTATAGTTGAGTGCCAACAGTGTAACGAAATTCTACAGTGAACGTTGTAAAGGTATGACCCAACGCGCATGAACGTATAGTTGCGTGCGCACAGTGTAATGGAATTCTACAGTGAATGTGGTAGGGGTATGACCCAACGCGCATGAACGTATAGTTGCGTGCGCACAGTGTAACAAAATTCTACAGTGAACGTGGTAGGGGTATGACCCAACGCGCATGCGTGTATAGTTTTGTGCCAACAGTGTAACGAAATACTACAGTGAACATGGTAGGGGTATAACCCAAGTACATAAACGTATAGTTGCATGCGCACGATGTAACAACATTCTACAGTGAACGTGGTAGGGGTATGACCCAACGCGCATGAACGTATAGTTGCGAACGCATAGTGTAACGAAATATTACAGTGAACGTGATAGGGATATGACCCAACGCGCATGAACGTATAGTTGCATGCTCACAGTGTAACGAAATTATACAGTGAACGTTGTAAGGGTATGACCCAACGCGCATGAACGTATAGTTGCTTGCGCACAGTGTAACGAAATTATACAGTCAACGTGGTAGGGGTATGACCCAACGCGCATGCGCGTATAGTTGCGTGCCAACAGTGTAACGAAATTCTACAGTGAAAGTGGTAGGGGTATGACCCAACGCGCATGAACGTATGTTGTTGCGTGCGCACAGTGTAACAAAATTCTATAGTGAACGTGGTAGGGGTACGACCCAACGTGCATGCGCGTATCGTCTAGCTATATACAAACGCAAGGTACACAACATAGCACGCGGTTATATTTAAAACCGACAGAAAATCACTTCATGTAATAAGCAAATTGAAAAAAATTTCATTTATATTAGTAATTGGTTGTGAATAAACATATATTTCTTATTTATTAATTTTATATATGTTGTGCTGCAGCGAATTTGTTAGTGACAAAAATTGTATAATAAAATTTTTAAAGTATTTTCAAATATTTGAGGCTTATTTCTGTAGGTGTTTAACTATGTTTTTTTAATAAAACCGTTACTAATTGTTTTAGATGTCTTTATTCGGTCATTTTATAATTTTTATGCTAACATAAATTATTTGTTTACATAATACAATTTTATTTTAGTCACACCAAAGAAGTATAGCTTCTAACGTGTGTACATAAGTACACGCACCCATGTTTGTTTAGTGCAGTTTTACAATTCTAAATAAGAGATCGCAAAAAGATAAAATTTCGTTGACTATATATTTTTATAAAAAGTACTATCCTTGTGTTGCTAGTGCATTTGGTAGAACATAACACTGTCTCTTGTTCAACCGCGCAGGTGAATTTCCTATCCAAACAGATGCATTCGACCTAGCTTTCATCAGACAAGTGTGTTATTACCCGCCAGAACACTGTGTGAAGTGACGAGCGTAGTGTAGGGAATGTAACGTGCTTAGTTTGTGATGTAATTAATGGCACCGTACCGAGAACGGTTTCCTGATGAATGGGTTGTGTCTGCGAAAATGTTTGTACTGTGCTCAACTAACGCTGCAGAGAGAACGGAAGTTTAGAACCAAGGATAGCACATTCACGCACTCTAGCTAACTTTGTTTCAACTATTATTAACGAAGTTGTGGGGATCACTGGATAATGTAAATGAAATTTCATTGGGTCAATTCATCTTTTAAAAATTTGAGATGTGCTAGGTTTCACTTCCAGTGCATTAGGCAGTCAATTGTTTAGAGCTAGCGACAATANCTTTTAAAAATTTGAGATGTGCTAGGTTTCACTTCCAGTGCATTAGGCAGTCAATTGTTTAGAGCTAGCGACAATATACACAGGCTCATAACGTGATTATGACCTCCTTTAAGAAGTGCCAACAGCAGGGTGTAGCCAATGACGTATGGCCCGTGAAGTGGGCTGGTGAAGCGGGTATATAGTGCTTCCGATAGGCTGACTTACTCTCACCCATAAACAGCCTAAATAAGGGTCGGATGCCCAACAAACCACAGACACGCGGCGCCCCGCCACCGATCCAATGATTTGAGTATGTGCAGGGGTGCATTTGTTTTATAAATACCCTGCGAGTTATGGGAGTCAAGGCTCCCGGTCACACGATACCAAGGCAATTCGGTCATATATGGGGGTTCTATGGCAGCGGCTGTACACAGTACGAGCTGAGCTGCCGTAGGATGAACATCGTGCTCGTGGCTGCTCTCTCCTCGGGACCTGCCCGCCCTCGGGACCAGCGAAGGCAAGGACTTCTGCGAGTGCGGCGACTACTCCGCAACTCGTCGCGTCCCCATGTGGTGGATAGGGAATCCCCAGGCCCTGGGGTGGCTGGGAATACTCCAACACCAGCCCGCGGACCAACTGGCCTGTGCGACAGCGCCGTCGTCGTGGACGTCGGGAACCTGGGTAGCTCAGTACGAGATGGCGAAGCACATCGTGCAGGAAGCAGTCCAACGATCAAGGCGGGAAGGGAGACCTCGAGGTGCCACGGGTGAAGTGTAACGAACCTCACTGCTGGATTGTACGGGCTGCTGAATGCGGATGCGTCAGGAAATGAATGGAATGCGTCGGACCTCGGAAGCTTCCTGGCGTCAGCATTCACTCCTGGGCCAGCTGATTCGCCATCAGGCCTGGTAGGTCCTGGATGTCACACCGAGCCAGAACTCACCGCGACCGACGGACTACTTTGTGGAGGGGGAGGGGGTGGACCTCCCCGCCTTCACCCACGACGTGGAGACCCTGATGTTGGTGTGGAAGAGCGAAGATGGAGTAGGTGCCATGACTTAGCTACCCAATTTTCCTACGTACAAGACGAGAAGCAGGGGGGCCCTGCATTCAATAGCTACTGTCAATATTATTGTACTGGTACGCCTACACAAAATTATTGACAGCAGTTAAACCTCAAGGCTGCTTGCGCCCACAGCCCTGCCCGTTTCTCTTCTAGATTTACAACTCCACATTAAAGAGCATGTAATGCACACTTGCTGTTTCGTGTAGTATTTTCATTAATGCATGAATAAGTTTGAACTTCTTTCCTGTCGGGAGGGTTGTTACGGTGCCTATACCGGTTTTTCCCTTCCCCTTTCACAGCTATAGCCTCAGCAATATGTACACTTAGGGATGCAGTTCATGGCCCCAATTGTGGCCACAGCTGTTTTAATCCCCCTCTGCCACGATGCACGCCTCCTTGCATGTAATTCCCTCTCCTGTAGGCGTATGGGGCCTATCCCTGAAACGCACTAAACTCCTATCCCTACCTCGGACGTACAATTAAATTAGCAATAGAGTAGGTTAGAAAAAAAATGGCTGTACACAGTGCGCTTCATGCTATCATGGATAAGAGAAGCGATTTAACATAGTTGCAAAAGGAATGAACATCGGCTTTCGGGCTAAGGGGACAGCATTTCGGAAACAGCGACGTGTGTGAACTGCTCATGTGCCTCTGTGGTAAAGGTGTATCGTGAGTGGACGAATAGCACCATTAGGAATAATCCTCGTGGAAACTGCGGAACTCCACGCGCCATTGATGTCAGAGGAGAACGTCGACTACGACGGTGCGCGAAGACCAACATACAGGCTACAGTGGAACAACTCATCATCCAAATGAAACAGAGGACATCCAGACACGTGTCTACCGTAACAGTTCAGTGAACCCTTCTGCGAATGGGGCTCCGGAGAAGACGGAGGATGACTGCAACCATGCCAACACAGGTGCATCGACGAAAACGACTGGAATTTTCTTTACTGTATGGCGACTGGAATGCTGCTGATTGGCTACGGGTAGCCATCTCCATCGAGTCACGTTTTCAGCTGCATAGAACGGATGGACGTCAGCATGTCTGGCGAGAAACGTTGAAGGACCAACACACTGCATACATTGCTGGACAAACACAAGGCGGTGGGGCCAGTGTTATGATCTGAGGAATGTTCTCGTGGTATTCTCTAGGTATCATGATCCGTTTGGAAGTCACTCTTGATCGATTTGGTTATGAATTCAACCTCAGCGATCACGTCCACCCGTAAATGAAAATTGTCTTTCCTTGGGAGGATGGGATCTTCCAGCACGATAATGCGCCTTGCCATGCGGCTAAAAGTGTCCGCATGTGGAAGAGCACGATCAAGACTTATATGTTCTTCCCTGGCCCCCAAACAACCCCGATATCAATCCAATTGAGTATCTGTGGGGCCACCTCGATCGTCGTGTTCGCTGTCTGTCTCCTCCGCCACGCACCATTTAACAGTTGTTGGACGCACTGCAGACAGCGTGGCTCCAGATATCCGTGGAGACCTATCAGCACCTGACTGAGTCACTGCCAGCTCGTCTAGCTGCTGTCCGATACGAAGGGCGGTTAATCTGGATACTAACAGGTGCTCATAATAATGTGATACGACTGTGTATCATTTGTGGCGTATATTACACACTGATATACACAGAAATGAAAAACATCATGGGATATCAATATGCAAATATACAGATGGCAGTAGTATCGGGTACAAAATGTATAAATGGCCAGTACATTGGTTGGGCTAACATTTGTAGTCAAGTGATTCATGTGAAAAGGTTTCTGACGTGATTATGGCCGCACGACGGGAATTAACAGACTTTGAATGCGGAATGGTAGTTGGAGCTAGACGCATGTGACATTCCATTTCGGAAATGGTTAGGGAATTCAACATTCCGAGAGCCACAGTGTCAAGATTGTGCAGAGAATACCTAATTTCAGGCATAACCTCACACCATGGACAACGCAGTGGCCGACCGCCTGCGCTTAATGACCAAGGCCAACAACGTGTGCGCAGAATGGCCAGTGTTAACAGACAAGCAAAACTGCGTGAAATAACCGCAGGAATCAATGTGGGACGTACGACGGACGTCACCGTTAGGATAGTGCGGCGAACTTTGGCTGTACTGGGCTATGCCAGCAGAAGACAGACTCGAGTGCCTTTACTAACAGCACGACATCGCCTGCAGCGCCTCTCCTGGGTTCGTGACCATATCGGTTGGAACGTAGATGACTGGAAAACCGTGGCTTTGTCAGATATGTCCCGATTTGAGTTGGTTAAAGCTAATGGTAGGGTTTGAGTGTAGCGCAGACCCCACGAATCCATGGACCCAAGTTGTCAACAAGGAACTGTTCAAGCTGGTGGTGGTTCCATAATGGTGTGGGCTGTTTTTACATGGAATGCACTGGGTCATCTGGTCCAACTGAACCGATCATTGACTCGAAAGGGTTATGTTCAGCTACTTGGAGACCACTGGCAGCCATTCATGGACTTCATGTACCAAAACAACGATGGAATTTTTATGGATGACAATGCGCTATGTCACTGGGCCACAACTGTTCGCGAATGGTTTGAAGAACATTCTGGACAATTCCAGCGAATGATTTGGCCACCAAGATCGCCCGAAATGAATCCCATCAAACATTTATGGGACATAATTGAGAAGTCAGTTCGTGCACAAACTCCTGCACCGGCAACACTTTCGCAATTATGGACGTCTATAGAAACAGCATGGCTCAATATTTCTGCCGGGGACTTCCAATGACTTGTTGAGTCCTTGCCACGTCGAGTTGCTGCATTTCGCCGGGAAAATGGAGGTCCGACACGATATTAGGCGGTATCCCATGACTTTTGTCGCCTCAGTGTATTATTAATCATTATCGTCAGAAAACCGAAGGCGTATTTCAATTAGGCCACAATTAAAATCTTCTGAGTACACCTATATCAGAACTGTAATGTTCCTGCAACAAGGGCTCTCAAGAAAATAATCACTATTATAAACTTAACATTTTACAATATATCTTTCGAGTAAGTAAATTTCTCTTTTACAATTAGCGTAATTATTTTTGAAGTGTAATCACTGTGGCGTACTATGTAGAAACCACACCCTGAGGAATCGAGATTCAGTGAGTTCTTATCTCAGATATTAGAACCCAGACACAGATTTTGTGTTCAAGTTTACGCTAAAATTTGTTTGTGAACAATAACAACATTTTTACGTCGATAAACCAAGGCGATGATCAAAACAATTTTGAAAAAATGCTAACAACACGCTTACGTATGCTTCGAAAATCACTTAAGTTATATGAAGACTTTGTATTCCGTAATTCGTCCTTTTGAAAATTTACTTTCGTACAAAAATACCGAATTCTAATTTATCGTCTCGTAACCATTTTGTCATTACTATTTGCAAATTCGAGCACGGCCCACATAGAATATTACTTGTTTCATAACACTTACTTTTTGGTTTCCTGTATTTTACTTTGAAGATTGCACTGAGTTCTATGTGTTGTACAGACTATTTCTGTGTGTAAGGATTTTTTTTTGTGAGCTAGTATTACAATCTAGAGGTCAGGTCTGGTTAGGCCTGTTGCTACGAATATATTATGTACTAGCGAACCGGCCTAACTTCGCCCGGTAACAATTTTTTTTTTACGACGATACTTTGAAAGACAAATATTATTACTGTTGGTCATCCTTAAAAAAATTACATATGTTGTTACGGTCTTTTCTGTAGACCTTCTTGAGAGCTACCATTATATAGTGAATTAATTTGATGTATCTATTATCGTTTAGTCAGCGCAAGCCATAAGCACCCTAAAAACGGTTTTTTACGACTTGATTACAAACGGTTCGACATTTCTCTACTATCGTTACATTAAATATAAATATATAATAAATTAAAACCTTCCCCAAGACATTCTCTAAATGATGTTGAAAACCGCATGAAATCAATTAAGTAGTTTAAAAGTACTAAGCGAATACACAGACAGACGCGGATAAGCGACTTAGTTTTATAATTTTTAGAGATCATCTTTCCAAATTCCACAAGTAATCATACTCGATAGTTTTACAATACGTGGTATTAGGTTTTATGTTATGTTGCTTTAGTGTTTGGTTAATGGATGTTAAAAATCAATGGATACTTAGTGTTATCAAAGAGTTTATTCTCGGTTGATTTTCCTTATATTATGAAGAGCTGTAAGACTTGTACAGTTCATTTCTAATTTGCATTCAATCTTTTCTACCCTGAAACATTTTATTTTACCAGCACATGTCATTTACTGAGATTTAGTTGCACTGAACTTGATATAAGAGGTGCCATGTTCAAATATTTAAGAAAGAATTTATTTAACGGCTATTCGAGCTTATGCTCCCATTTCCCAGTGTTACAAATAAAATAATTAATTGAAGTGAAGGGCTTTATTCAACTGCATATATTTGCGGGTTGGTGGTAGTGTTTCGAAATTCGCATCACCATAATACAAAGTGATAAAGCTTTTTTTGTGACTATTTTTTACAAGTTACACTTTTCTGTTTGCTCATGTTGTCGTCGCTTCTCAGTTCGTACATGTTACTGCCATTATAATAATCGCGTAGTTTATAGGCCTAAGTCACTAGACAATAGTAGCACTCGTGTGATTGATTTATAACGAAGTTTCGCTCCACTTTACACGAGTCCACACGGCGGCCAAATAACCAGATCTACGAGGATAGTGGAGAGTCTATGAGAGTGAAGTAAGGTGAGTATGGAGCAGCACCGTAATGCAAGGGTGAGCGAAACAGGAAATCCCGAGAAAACCCGCTGACCAGCGGCGTCGCCTGGCACGATTCCCAGGTACGAAAATACGGTAACGACCCCCCTGGGAATCGAACTCGGTTTGCTTTGATGGGAGGCGAGTAGTCTTACCTCTACGCCACCGCGGCCCCTGAGCTACGAGGAGGACAATTCGCACCTTTACGTCAGTACGTCTGCCCTCACGAATAAAATTAATTCCATTTATATTTTTAAAATATGCTAGTATGACATGTCGGCACGCAAGTTCAAACTTCAGCGAGGAATTTTCAAAATATGTTAATATTCGGGAAAAAGGGACCATTAATTCTGCTATTACGATAAACTAATTTGTTATTTACTTACTTAACTTTTCCAAGAAATAATAATTTAAATAATGCTCTAAAAATGTGTATGTATTCTTCAAACTCACCGCAAAATATGTTTTTAACATACGTTATGACTGATTCGTTTCCAAACTGTTTGTTTTATTATGCTTAACATGCTCTGCTTCCTGAAGCCGGTTTTAAAAATCCATTTTAAAAAACACCTCAAAAGTATTCGTAGTTATAATTCTTTTTAAGGTCATTACCGAAATAAAATCTTATTATACGGACAAATTATAGTCACGAAACATCCAAGTTTTCGAAATCTCTGAGAACAATATTAGCTTTAAATTTCAAATTGCACACCTTTAAAAATAGTACATCTCGTAACAGACATGATTTTATAAGTGCATATGCCAATGTATGTGTGTGTGTGTGTAAGCGTATGTGTGTACACTTGTTCGAAAACTCACCTTATACATATTTTTAGTTGTCATTCCTTACGGAAAATTGTATTGTAAAATATAATGCAACTTATATCCTAATTTATTTATTGAGGAATATAAATA